>CABHPQ010048431.1:0-26133 GCA_902168405.1 Peromyscus aztecus
TAGATTTTAGGACAGGTGTGGTGCTTTTCATCTGCTCAAAGTACATGGTAATGCATAAGCATTTGATGCAGTAAAATTTTTCCTTTTTTGAGTAATGTTTTTAAAATTTTTTAAATTTAATTGTATGTGTTTGAGTGTTTTGCCTGCTTTTATGTCTGTGCACCACAGAAGCCAGCAGAGGGCATTGGATCTCCTGAAGCTGGAGTTACAAACAGTTGTGAGTCCCCATGTGGGGGCTGGGGATTGAACCCAGGTCCTCGGGAAGAGCAGCCAGTGTGCTAAACTGCTGAGCCATCTCTCCAGCCCCAAGTAACTTGTATCTTACACTATGCTGTAGCCCTGTGTATTCAGAGTTTACCTGGGAATATGAGGCTGTTTCTTAGTCACTGAGATTTCTGAACTAGGACTTGGCAAATTCCTGAGTCCATCCTTTCCAGTATACTGAACCTTTGTAATCTGTTCCTGCTCTACACCTACTCTCCTGCTGCATAATTGGCACTTCTGTTGTAACATGCAAAGAGCGGACAGAACTGTGTATTGAATCACACATTCTCACGACTTAACGCAGTATCACAGTGGTCTTCAGTTGGCAGTTTTTGTCAGTGTTCTCATCAGAGCCTTCCCCTTACCTTTAAGTTGTAGGTGGCTGGGAATACCTTATTGAGAGTTTGTTTAGTGGGTGGGAGTATGACCCTAATTTTTTTTTTTGTTTCATGTATTACATTTGTAATAACTTGAGAGTTACATTGTAACCTATTAAATGGTAGAGATAAAATTTAGATGTGACTTGGCTTCTTGTGAAAGAAATTGTCTTTGACTGAAGGCCAACAGCAGTGTACAAAAATTCATTTTTCTTTCTCTTGTCTTTTTCCTGTGAGCATATCTGTAAACTCATTAGGAAAAACTAAATCCTGTAAAGTCCTTTATAGTACCTGTCTTAGTTAGGGTTCTTATTGCTCTGAAAAGATACTATGACCATGGCAACTTTTAAAAAGTAAAACACTTAATTGAAGTGGCTCATTTACAGCTTCAGAGATTCAGTCCATTATTATCATGACGGGGAGCACGGGCGCAGGCAGAGGAACAGCTGAGTCTTACATCTTGACTCAGAGGCAACAGGAGATCGACTGACATACTGGGCGGGGTCCTGAGCATAGGAAACCACAAAGCCCGCCCCCACAGTGACACACTTCCTCCAAGGCCACACCCACTCCACCAAAGCCACACCTCCTAGCAGTGCCACTCCCTATGAGCCTGTGCGGCCAATTACGTTCAAACGACCACAGTGCCATTTCTAGAAGTTACCATGGGGGATATTAGATTTGGTTATAGTTTCCTAATCTTATTATTTTAAGTAATTTGACCACTGATGATGAAATATCTCATATATGCCAAGAATATAAATAGTGTATAGGTAAGTTATGAACGCTAACACCAGGAACCCACTGTTCGGCTTAAGAAATAGTCGGTCTGCGGTACTCCACCACAGTTCCACCCACAGCAGCTCCCAGCCTGTGGTAACAGAGAACCCCACAGTTCCCCAAAGTTTTCTTAAGTGCAAGCAGCAGGGAATATTAGAAGGATTTAGATTGTGGAGATAAACAGATAGAAAATACAGGATAGCCTCAAGAGGGCCTGTCTCTGCCCCAGGGGATTTATAGAGATGCCAAGGGGTGGAGCAAAAGACCTCCCCTCCCCCCCCCCAGCACAGCCAAGTGCAGACCATCTCAGACACCTGCACTCAGGCCCGTGGTCCTAATCATCCTCTGTGCGGACTGCTGGGTAAAGCCACGAGGAACCCGAGAACGGGCTCCCCCAATTTCCAAAAGCCATTTAGGTTTTCTTTTTTTCATCTTGACAATTATATATTTTTTATTCAAACATGATAAAAATGGATTGATACACAGTATATTCTTTGTAATTTGATTTTTCTTCACCTAAAGGATGTCTAGGACAGCACTTCCCCTGTACATTGTACTCATTTACACTGTGTCCTGTGCTCATTCACCTTTACGTCCTTTGACAGAAAGCATTCCCATGGTGTGTGTCTCCTTGTCTTTTATCACTTTGAAGTGTTGAGGACTAATATTCTTTCTTTTCTTCCCCCTCATTTTTTTTGTTTGTTTGTTTTTAAATTTATTTATTTTACATCTCAACCACGTTTTCCCCTCCTCTCCCCCCCTTCCCTCCCCCTCTGTTTCTGTGCAGAAAGGGGCAGGCCTTCTATGGGTATCAACAAAGCCATTCTTTTTTCAAAACAGAACTTATTCATTTGAAGTTTATCTTCTGTTCAAGAATCTATTCAGATTGTGTCTCCTTGGCCGGAAGGCTACACTGATAGTATCTTTTCACATCTGGAAGCACAGTGACCATTTTTCTTTTATTGTTGAGGTTAATTTTGATCACCTGGTCAAAATTGTGTTTATTCATTATATAAGTACTGCCCTCCCTCCATCTGCAGCCAGTAAGCCGTCTGCAGAGAGGCTCTTTGAGGACCGTGCAAACAGCCTTCTCATTAAAGCTGCCTCTTGGATATGGTGGTCGCTGGTGATTCTTGCCTGATTGTCTTTATATCCTGGTTGCAAAATGATAAGTTTTCCAATTCCGAACATCTCTCTACATTTACCACTTGGCATTCAGCACGTTTTTTATAATAATAAAAACAATTATCTTTACTTACTGGTTCATCTGCTCAGCTATTTATCTATCTCTCCATTCGTGTCATTATGTGTACGATTCACATATTCTTAGTTTCCAATACTTTATTCTTTCTGGCTTGCCAAGATATTTCTGTTTCATTTTGTACATGCATCTTCTACTTTTGAAGTAAGCCATTCCCCCCCCCCCCCCCCCCATTGATGTTTTGCCTTGAGTGTCAGATCCCCTGGAATGGGAGTTACAGACAGTTGTGAGCTGCCAAATGGGTGCTGGGAATTGAACCTGGGTCCTCTGGAAGAGCAGTCAGTGCTCTTAACCTCTGAGCCATATCTCCAGCCCCCGTTAGCCATTTCTTAAAAAGTCTTTTATGAAGTTCCCTTTATGGAGAATGGTATTCAATATTAAGATCTGGGCATTGGTTTCATAGCAGTTTTAAACTGGATGGCATTATCAAGTTTAATGGATCAAAACATTAAGCCTTACAGAGGCTAAGTAACCATGCCAACAAGTATTGGGACCAAAGTTAGATCTGGCCTCCCTCTTGAGCACCCTGCTCTTTCAATTATGCTGTGGCCTTTGGTCACGTTCTTCCAGCTGGGTTTCTTTTCTCTTGCCTGCCCGTAACCCAAACAGTTGCATAAAAAGGTTTGTATTATTTCATTTTTTTCCAGATAAAAAGATCTTTGAAATTAACGATTGGTGCTGTGGACACTGCTTCCGAGAACTTGAAAGGGAAACGCAGGAGTGTCGAGATCTGAAAAGGAAGCTGGAGAAGTGCCGTAGGCACCTTCAGCATTTAGAAAGGACGCACAAGGCTGCAGTGGAGAAACTTGGAGGTCAGCACTTCAGGCTCACTGCTACCCTAGGAGGCTGGCAGGGCCTGGCTCCCATGTTCAGGTGGAACGCTTTTGTTAACGTGGGCACCAGTGCTCTTGTGGAGCTGATAGAATCCAGTTTGGATCTGTCTTTACTAACTGAATTAAAGAGCTTCACATTCCTCTCTCGATCGATGAGACCTCGCAGGCCTGAGTGTGTGTCAGGCAGTGCTCTGTGCACTGGAAATGGAAGTGTTGGTCAAGGCAAGCTTTGCTCTGGGAAGTGGGAATAGCATAAATAAAGCACAGGGGGCTGGGCCAGCTTCCCTCCGGTCCACTCGTGCATACTGACAGGGTTGTCCACTACCGTTTCCCATGGCCCCTCGGAAGAAGGGAGCTGTTGGCCTTCCATGGCTCCTCCGTCCTCCTCTTCTTCACTCCCTCTACCCCGTCTTCTTGACTGGACATTTGAACCGTTTCAGGTTGTTTTCTTTGCTGCTGAGCCTTGCCTGTGGTATTATCACTCTGTCATGTGTCCTTGACGCTGCTGTTTACTTTTTGGTCTAACTTTCATGCTTTAGGATTAACTCATGAAATGTTGTATCTGCGAAGTCCTTGATTTCCCCAACTGAGGTGGGCGGGCACAGCTGTATGGGTTCCTCCTCCATTCTCTGTGTTGCTGTCCTGGATTCTACCATCCAAACTGTTTCTTAAGAATTCAGGATGCGCCTTATCGTATTTGTCGTCAGAGTCATAGTACCCACATTATACTAAACAGTTGTGTGGGGGTGGGGAGAGGCAAGCAAGCCCGTTCACTTGTTCTTGGCTTCACTTTACTTCCGGTCTTACTGATGTTGACACTCACTGTCACGCCTTTCTGCTTCCTTCCTTCTCTGCTAGTCTGTCCTTCATAAGGCAGCTAAAGGATTGGACTGTAACACTTCCTTGTTAAGCCCTCCTCAGCGTTTGTAATTTTTACATAGTAATGTTTAGCACTCTACACCGTGATCATGAAATGGTTATTTTATTTACTTACTTAGAGACAGGATCTCATTATATACTCCTGGCTGGCCTGGAACTCACTTTGTAGGCTAAGCTGGCCTTAGATTTCCAGAGATCCACCTGCCTCAGTCTCCTGAGCACTGAGATTAAAGCCATGTGTCACCACACCTTGTGTAGTTATTTTGCATAGTGATTTTTGAAGTTGATACCTTGTGTCATTCAAAAGCTCCAAGAAAGGTGGTGCTTCTTTCAAAACAGTGGACTGATGAGAGAGCCAGGGCCAAAACTAAGTAAGGCGCTTGATAATTGTATTGCATTCTTGTCATAAATCTATTACATGAACCCTATAGTTCTGCTGGTTTGTTTTTGAGTTCCTTTTTTGATAGCATTCATCAAAGAGTGATAGAGTAGGTGTGAGTGGCTTCCAAGTCCACTGCGTTTGTGTCTTAGTTCTTAGGGTCTGCTGACGGGGTGGCTTTGTTCACAGTTACTGAGCATTGGTATGCAGTAGTTGTTTTATTAGTGTGTAATCTGTTAAGATGTGTACCACTATCCCCATTTTACACGCGAGACAAACTCAGGCTTAGAAAGATAAGGAATTTGCTCAGGCCCATCCAGCCAGTAAACTGAGTTAGGGCTTACCCTTGAGTCTGCACTCTGCAGGGCAAGCTTTCTGCTTCACAGCCCTTGGGCTCTGTCAGCCTCTTCTGAACACCTTACACTATTTAAAAGAATGGTACCTACTTTAGGTTATTTTCTTTTTACTTTCTGTTGAGGTTCTTGCTCAACAATGGTCTTTATGAGCATAAACTCTGTACTAGGAGCTGAGCATACATAGAATTAGAAAACCCAGATCTTGGTGGGGAATGTAGCTGCTGGCAGAATTCTTGCATACCATGTGCAGCACTGAGTTCCAGCAGAAGCACGTCAAGAAACAAAGCAGCCCCATTCTGGAGAGCTTCCCTGCAGCTGGGAAGCTCAGTACGCACACCCCAGACAGCAGGACACCAGTTTCAGGATATGTGCAGTCGAGATGAAGAGGAAACATTTTAAATGCTGAGAAAACTGCACAGGGGAAGGTTCAGTGCAGGGCTGGCTGGGGAGGTAACACGAGAGAGAACTGGAAAGTAGGCAGCCCCCTCTGAAGCACTTTCCTAGATTAATGCTGACTTTCTGTTATAGAAGAGAACAGCAGAGTGGTTGAAGAATTAATAGAAGAAAACAATGACATGAAGAATAAATTGGAAGCATTGAGGGGCCTTTGCAGATCACCACCACGGTAAAGTTTTATAGTTAAGACCATCTCATTCTAAGCGCCTTAATGTTAGTAGAAATGTCACCCTGAATCATTGTGTTATTTCACATAAAATATATTCACAGGGAAGACTGTATTATTCCATTGTTTTATATCACTTAGACTGTTTATATATACATGCCATGTGTATGATGTTCAAAAAATTGGGATTTGGGGATTATTGTAACCTTTCACTAATAAGATTAGAGAAACATTTCCCTGTGTTACTAGGAACCTCCTACAACGTGCTCTTCAGTAGCTGTGTACATTTTCACCTTGTGGATTTGCCAGTATTTACTTAGGCAATCATAATGTTGATTTGCTGATTTCCTTTTTTTGTTTTGTTTTTGAGACAAGGTTTTAAGGTCTCCCAAGGTTGGCCTCAAATGTAGCTCAAGATTACCTTGAATTTCAGCCTCAATCCAGTGAGTGCTGGTTTATAGGTGTGCACTATGACTCCTGATTTCTGGGGATGGAACCCAGGGCTTCATGGATGCTAAGTAGTCCCTCTACCAACTGAGCTTCTACCCCGGCTTTCCCCTTATACTAAATAACTGAATAATGGTGGTTCCTTTGTGTGGCATCCTGGGCATATCTCCTGTCATTTTATTAGATTGTAAGAATGCATGTAACTCTTTCAAGTGATGCTTTTTATTTACAGCTTCTGTTGTTCTGCAATGTTGTTGTTGTTTTTTGGTTAGGTCACTGTCTGAAGGAGCCATTGAGAGCGAGTGGCTGCCATGCAGTAGGCAGGCCTTGGAAGAACTCCGTGGACAGTACATTAAAGCAGTCAAAAAAATTAAACGTAAGTCCCTAAAGAGATTCTCAAGATCCTTGCTGGGGTGGGTTTTTACACTGTCGTGAAATGGAAACTCAGGGTTTACCATTTTAGTGAATTTTCCAAACTGCCTTTTTCTTCAGCCTTAGAAGAGATTATTGATGCCATCTCAAAATTACATAGTAATGGATTAATTTGCCCAAGTGACACTAGTAGGTTTTTTTTCTAACATTTATTTCTATTTTACATGTATTCATGTATTTTACATGTATTCAAGTATGTGTCTGTGCACCATGTGCATGCCTGTTGCCTGTGGAGGCCAGAAGATGGCATCAGGTCCCCTGGTACTGGAGTTAGGGATGGTTATGGGCCACTGTGTGGATGCTAGGAACTAAAGCCTGATCCTCTGTAAGAGAAGCCTGATGGGGGAATGTCTTTCTGTATGCTGTGAATATGTGTTGCTCTGATTTGTTGATAAATAAAGCCGTTTGGCCTATGGCAAGGCAGCTTAGCGGCAGGTCAGACATTCTAACTAGAGAGACAGGAAGAAGGCAGAGAGAGATGCCAGCCAGCTGCCCAAGGAGCAATATGTAATGGGACATAGGTAAAGCCACAGAAAATGTGACAAAACATAAATTAATAGAAATGGATTAATTTAAGATATAAGAGCTAACTACCAGGAAGCCTGCCATGGCCATACTTTAAAAATAATATAAGCCTCTGTGTGTTTACTTAGGTTTGAGTGGCTATGGACCGGGTGGGACACAGGAAAACTTTCAGCTACAGAAGCCAGTACTTTTAACCACTGAGTCATCTCTAGTTCCCAAGAGTACTTTTATATTGTTGATTATCACTTTTTAATCTTTGTTTAGATGTTAGACTCAAATTACCTTAAAATGTAATAGCCTTAGAGCATAAATAACTTATAGTAAAGAACATGCCATGGGAAGACTGAAATATGACAGAGGGAGGGACGGAGGTGGGAGTGTGTCATCTAAGTCAGATTCCTATTGTAGACATAGGAACTGTGGGGATGAATCTAGTCAGTATTATTTCTTCTTATTCCAAATGGCTATGAATTTGTCAGGGCTTTGTCAGTACCAGCCGCCTTGTAGAGCATCTCCAGGGTGTCTCCAGAGTAAAGACTCCTGCGTTTCAACTACAAAAGTGCATGACATGGGTGTGTGTCTCATACAGCAGTCAGGGCTTATGTAAAGAAACAGACTTTCCTCCTAAAATTGCTTTCATTTTTTAACAAAAGGCAGGAAAAGTCTCAGATTCTAATCGCTGGGTATCAAAGTCATTTGTTGATGTGAAAGGCCAGTCAGTTTCTTTTTTTTGTTTTTTGTTTTTTTGTTTTTTGTTTTTTCGAGACAGGGTTTCTCTGTGTAGCTTTGCACCTTTCCTGGGACTCACTTGGTAGCGCAGGCTGGCCTCGAACTCACGGAGATCCGCCTGGCTCTGCCTCCCAAGTGCTGGGATTAAAGGCGTGTGCCACCACCGCCCGGCGCCAGTCAGTTTCATCAGTGAGATTTCTCAGTTTTTCTTTATCGTACTAGCAAAGGGCAAAGTTACAGCCAACAACTCTTATAAGAAGTGGAAATGACGCAGTTTTCATCCTGATATAAGGCACGTGTTCTGGTTTAGTTAACGTTTAGAAGGGTAATTGGAGGTTAATGTGGCAACATCATTTCAGTTCTCCCATCTCACAGAAGGAAAAGTGGACCCCCAGTTAGCATTTGTACACAAAGATGTACACAAACATTTTCAGATGTTTACTAACATTGACAGGGCAGTTCCTGTGTGAGTAGGCATTCCTGATATAATAAGAGTGGCTAAGTTCTAGATGTAGAATGTAGTCCTAGATTTAGTTTTTAAAAGTTAGCTTTAACCAGTAGTAGTACACATGAAAGCCACAGTGAGAAGGAGAAAGGTATGGATTATGATTTTATGTGACTTTCAGACGGAAACATAGTTCTCCCCACTCTGTGCAGAACATCTTGTGCGACCCTTGTGAGTTATTTACTGAAAGCACTGGCTGAGCATGGACTAGAGACCTTAGAGCACAGGGAAGAATGTATGTTTTCCTCCTTTCCAATGTCTGCCTTTCTGCCCACTCCTGGGGGTTTCTTTCCTCAACTGAATCATAAGGTACAGTAGATAGAACACAGGCTTCTTGCTCACTTCGTTGAGTGTTTTAGAATATAACCGAATACATGGTGGTTTTCCCCACATGCAGCCATCGCCATCGTAGGGCTAACAGAGTGCTTTTCTTTGAGTCTACTCAAATGGCTTTGTGAAGTGTTGCATTGCAAAGAGCATCAGAAGTACAACATTTCAACTGTGCTTCCTTCACCTCATCTGCCAGAAAACTGCTCTGAAGTTTGCACCTTCTGTTTTTGGAGAAACAGTGAAAATCATGGGGGTTTCTTCACCCTCTGCAGGTGACATGCTTCGATACATTCAGGAGAGCAAGGAAAGAGCCGCAGAAATGGTAAAGGCGGAAGTGTTGCGGGAACGGCAGCAAACTGCCCGCAAGATGCGCAAGTATTATCTGACTTGCCTTCAACAGATCCTGCAGGATAATGGAAAGGAAGAGGGGTGAGTTCAGTGTACACTGTGTGTCCTGACCACACCAGGACGGTGTGCTGTCATTTCCTTAACCACAGAACCAACTGTATATATGATCATGGACACTGTGTGTCCTGACCGCACCAGGACAGTTTATGTGATCATGGACACTGTGTGTCCTGACCGCACCAGGACAGTTTATGTGATCATGGACACTGTGTGTCCTGACCACACCAGGACAGTTTATATGATCAAGAGAGAAGTTTAGGCTGGGTTTCCCTCGGTATTGGCAGAGCCATTAGGAAGCAATCCCAGGACTGAGGAGTCTCGTGAGTTTCATTTGAAACTGTTTTGATTTTATATTCTGGAATTCCCCACAGAGCTGAAAAGAAGATTATGAGTGCTGCTAGCAAACTCGCTACAATGGCAGAGTTGTTGGGAACAATCGCAGAGTCAGACTGCGGAGTCGGGTGTGTGCAGGCAGGCCACTCAGGTGGGTTCTCTTTTCATTTGGATATCTGGTATTCTCTGTATGAAAAAAGGCGGCTCCATAAGGAGTCAGCTGGTTTATAAGGTGTGCTTGGGGTCAGGAGAAAGTCGGTTTACAGTTTCCACAGGTAGACTGCATAGCCTCACCAACTGTCACTGTGGTGTCCATCCATCCAGAGAAGTGGTGGACAAGATTTTAATTGACAAACCATGACAAAAAGGTAAATTGTAACCGGATCTGAGCAGTTGCAGTTGATAGACCAGAAGCTGTAGGATGTGTGAGAAAATGGGAGACCTCAGCTCAGAACTGCCGCACGGCAGCAGCAAAGCCTGTGTCACGTGCGGGATCGTGTGTCCCAGGAGAAGCAGTGGCGCATGGTGCCGGTGGGTGATGAGCTGGTGTGGAGAACAGTGCCCAGGTGGAAATACTGGTTTCATTCCTCCCCTTTCCTTCTCCTCCCTTCTCCTCTTCCAGTTCCCTTCCCCGCCACTCTCCTTCCCATTCCGTTTCTCTTTTCCCTTCCCAACCCTAGTATTGGACCAGGTGGAGGCAGACCAGAGTGCTGGCTGCCTGGTGTCAAGAATGTGCCCTTAGCCTCTGTTCTCAGCGTCAGCTGTCAGGTCTTTCTGCCTCCTTGCAACAACTGTTCCCCTCCACCAGCTCCTCAGTCATGCAGCACAGACAGACACTGCATTTAAGACATCTAAGAGTAAACATTTAACCAAGAACCACCATGCATTCCAAGAACATCGTCAGAAAGAGATGCAGAAACAGATGCAGAACAAAGCTAACAATGCCCACCGAAGGCAAAAGACTACTTAAAAAGCAGAACCTGAGGATGTTCAGAAGATAGTGACTGTTCTTAGAAAGATGTAAACTTTAGGGAAGCCAAGAAGAAGAAATGAATATATGACTTCCAGACTACCAGAGGAAAACCTTTAAGAAAAAGTTTAGTCTAACAAAATCAAAAAAGAGAAAAAACTAGAAGACATACATAAACAGATACTAAAAGTAGGTTGCAACATCAGCAACCACTGAATATGAATGGGGTAAGGGTTTCACAAAATACTGATACTTGCTATTTTTACAAGAACTCAAGGTAATAGAGGATGATAACAAGGAGATGAAATGGGGTTATTAGAATTTAAACATAAATACATAAGCGGGCAAAGTAGCGTGTACATTAAAGGGGCAGGTGATAATGCAGTGATGTCCTGTAGAACACGGCTTTAGTGTCTGGAAAGTAAACACGGGTAGAAATACAAGGAGAAAATTGCTATTTCCCAATTAGACACACTTAACATGCCTGTGTGGAAAGAAGCTTCTAATCTTCTGGTCACCTGGAAGCAGAGATTGTTCAGGCACCCAGAGTGTTTCTCATAGAGCCACAAGCTTTACTTGTGTAAGTTTTGGATTGGTGCACTTTAGGTACAAAGGGCAGTGGCATGGAACAAGAAAGCTGACTTCTGGTTTGGGGGCAAGGACATGAAAATCATGTCCTCAGTCGAACCTGCTTCTGTCGGTCAACTCAGGGTTCCGAGGTCACTGCTCAGATACCGTTCTGTGGCTGGCTTTCCTCTGATCTGGGGCAGTGTCCTGTCCTTTACAGAGGGGTGTTCCTTCTGAGTACCGTGGAGTTGTTCTGCACACTTCGTCAGAAACTTCGTGCTTGACATCAGAGGCAGAGCCACATTGCTTTGCAGTCAGCTCTTAAAATGTAGTACCCATCAAAAAAAAAAAGATGGAATGGCTGAGAATAAGGCTCCCTCCTCTGGTGACTCCAGCTGTGTCAAGTTGACATAAACCAGCCAGCACAGGATGTAACGTTTCAGCCACAAAGACTACCATTGCTATGGATATGAGTAAAAGAATATTTATACTTGTCTATCACTGATGCATTTTCTTTGATAATACACAAAACTGTAAATATATTGTTCTCTTTAAAGTGTTCATTTTCTCTTAATTCTTGTGCTCCTAACTTTGTGTTCCTTTGCACATAGTAGCATTTCCCCTGACTTCAGAGATGCTGCTGGGCGTTGAAAGATCAGAAAGGAGCGGTGTGAATCAGAATATTCCACAGTACATTGAAAGCAAACCAAACAGTGGAAAAACTATCCCCAGAAGTGTGTGTGAGCAAGTTCCTAGGAGGAGGGCTGCATCTAATTCCCAGAGGCAGTTAGAGGATTCAGAACACAGAGAAATAAAGCCCGTGACTTCTACAGCTTTGCCTTCAGACTGCCAGTGTGGGGATGAGAGTTGCAGGCCCCCAGACATCTTGGCAAAGAATGTTGCTCCTGATTTTGTTCCACGCAGGGGCGAAGGTGGCTTTGATTTGCACAAGAAGAAAGACCCACCCAGTGGAGCTGGCTCTGAGTCACTTCTTTATTCAGCCATCCCCTTCCTTGGAACTGCTGAAAAGAAATCTTCACCTAGATGCGTCTCAGGATCCATGCACACAAGCCTTGGAGGTCCCAGTGAAATACCAAGGCTCAAAGCATCTGTTTGTGGTTCTCTAACAGAAACTGAGAGTGCTGTATCTGAGACGAGTCAGGGTGTGGACACTCCAGTGAAGGATAAAGGGGGGCCTAGCAGCTCTCCAGGCCGGCTTTCTGATAGGACTTTACCCTGTGGTGGTCGTCCTCTGTTGTCACAAAGGGCTCCGGAGAGGCTGGGGGACTCTGTTGAGCTGAAACAGT
This sequence comes from Peromyscus aztecus, assembly GCA_902168405.1. Taxonomy (NCBI): domain Eukaryota; kingdom Metazoa; phylum Chordata; class Mammalia; order Rodentia; family Cricetidae; genus Peromyscus; species Peromyscus aztecus. The sequence goes on from CABHPQ010048431.1 coordinate 12,305, forward strand.
TCTCAGCAGCCAGTTGTCTTCCAGATGCCCAGAAAAGTAACGTGGTTCGTCGGAGTGGTTACACTCCAGATCTGCCCAGAGAAACCCTGCATTCCCAGCAAGGGAAGATGGGTGCGACTCTGGGACACTCATCCCAGCAGAACACGGATGTGTCAAAGCCAGATTTCAGAAAACTGAGTGGCACAGGACCGTCATCAGTGTGTCAGAAGCCTTTGAGAAAGTTAACTGCTCCCCTGCCTAGCCAACAAGACAGTGGGTTTGACAGCCCGTTTGCCAATCTAGACTAATCATGTGCCATATTCCAGAAGAATCATTACTATTCACACGAGAAACTGGATGGGAATACTTTATACTGAAAATCAGTTATGAGGTCTGTAGTTCCATGTGCCTGATACTATTCCTGAGTAAAGGTTTCTCATGCAGTTACTTGAGGCTTGGCGCTGCCTTAATCTTGGGGGCCTGGATGATGTGCTGTGTGGTGCGTCTGTGTGGTGCTTGTTTGGTTACTCAGCCCTCTACGTTTATATTTATAAGCTGACTTATTTTGCAGTGTTAAAGTATTTAATAAAATTGTGTGTGATCTGTAGATTTGTCATGATTTATTTTGTAGTTTATAGTCTAGAAATGGCATTGACATCATGCTTGAAATCAACTCAAAAAATACAGACTTCAGTTCCTTGTGTATATGAGCAGCCAGATGTAGTGTTAAGCTCAACTCATAAATATCAATATGTTGTATATTAGTTTTCACTGATTTCCCTTGTGACTTCTTTTTTGATCTATGCATTGTTTGGAAATATGGGAACCACCCCCCAATATATACATACAGTTTTCCCCTATTTTTCCATTGTTTTTGGAGAATATAATTTGAATGATTCCAGTTCTTTTATAGAGACTGGTTTTATGGTCTGTGGTGGAGTACCTTTCACCTGGCAAGAGTATCTCCCATTCACCGAAAGCTTTCAATGTGCCTTAGGTTTTTGGTTAATGGCATCACCAAGTCTGCCCTGACTGTGCTGATGGTTTTGCCTTTTGTCTCGGTAAGCAAGGGCTATGGAGAACTGCAGAGAGGGCTCAGTGCTCTAGAGTGCTGGCTTTCCTGGCAGAGGACTCAAGTTTAGTTCCTAGCACCACAGAAGAGTGCCTCGCAACTCTGTCTAATGCCGATTCCAGAATCTGAAGCTACCTCTGTCCTGTGCGTGCGTACGTACATGCGTACATGTACATGTATGATAACATTTTCTACTGAGTGGGCTATGTTAATTTCTGACTATATTCATTACATTTTCTCTCAGTTCTTTTTTGTTTCATGTATGTATGTTGTTAGGTACATATGTGTATATGTCTGTTTATATTTGTTGTATCTTCCTAATGTGTTGATCCTCCGCCATTATAAGATACCCTTTTAATTTAGTAGTTCTAATCTTAAAGCTCATTCCACACTAATACTGTGGCCACTTCGGCTCTTTTATGATTATTGTTTACTTGATGTCGCTTTTCTGCTCTCTTCTTTTTACCTCTATTTTTTTATCCTTTAATTTAATGGAAATCTCTGGTAGCATATTGTGGGAACGTGCTTTTTTTTTTAATTTTATCTAGACAAGATCCCTTCTTCTCTCTTTTTCTCCCCGCTTTCCTCTTCCCCCCCTCCTTCCCTCCCTCCTTCCCTCCCTCCTTTTCTTTTGTAACAGTGTATATAGACTCTTGGGTGTGGGGCCTGCCCCGAATCATTGTCAACTTCGCAGAAGTCACACCCTAAACCGATTTTTCCCGCTCCCAGTGTCCTAGGGTTTCTGTTGCTGTGAAGAGACACCATGATCACAGCAACTCTTATAAGGAAAACATTTAATTGGGATGGCCACTTACAGTTTCAGAGGTTCAGTCCATTATCATCGTGACAGATCTGTGGTGGCATACAGGCAAATGTGGTACTGGCTACGACTTGGCTTGTAGGTAACGGGAAGTTGAATAACACACTGGGCAGTATCCTGAGCATAGGAAACCTCAAAGTCCACTCCCACAGTGATACACTTCCTCCAACAAGGCTCTACCCACTTTAACAAAACCACACCTCCTAATAGTGCCACTCTCTATGAGATTATGGGGGTCAAGTACATTCAAACTACCATATTCCACTTCCTGGCCCCCATAAACTTGTAACTGTAATGCAGAATGTATTTAGTCCAACTTCAAAAGTCTCCATAGTCTATCACAGTCTCAATGTTTAAAAGTCCAAAGTTCAAAGTCTCTTCTGAGATTTATGCAGTCTCTTAACTGTAATCACCTGTAAAATCAAAATAAAAAAACAGATTATATACTTCCAACATATAATGGCACAGAATATACATTACCATTCCAAAATGTAGGGAAGGGAGCATAGTGAGGAAATACTGGACCAAAGCAAGACCGAAAATGAGGTGCGCAAACTCCAAACTCTGCCTCTCCATGTCTGATGTTGAAATGCTCTTTAGATCTCCAGCACCTTTCATCTTTGTTGACTGCAACACACTTTTTCTCTTGGACTGGTTCTCCTCAGCAGGTATCCCACTACTGTGGCATCTCTAACATCTTGGGGGTCTCCAAGGCAATCTAGGCTTCAAGTTCACAGCTTCATGCAATAACTTCTATTAGGCCTCCATTCAAGGACACTCCTGACACATGCCTGGCCTCAGAGGCTTTCTTTAGGCATGGAGGCAAAACTCATTTCTTCTATTCTTAATTCTAAAGCCATAGCCATGTGGCCAAAGTTGCCAAGTTCTGCTGCTTGTTGGGTCTGGAACACGGCCCCCTCCTTCAATTACATCTTCACCAGCTTTCTGTCTTTCACTGCCTAAGCTTGGCTGTCCTGAAACTTGCTCTGTAGACCAGGCTTGCCTCAAACTCCACCAGCCCCTGCCTGCCTAGTGCTGGGATTAAAGGTGTGCCACACCACACTAGGCTCTAAGCTTTTTTTCAGTTCCTTTTCAAAAGTTGGAAACTTAACAGAGTGGGATGTTGCCCTGAGGTCACCATTCCCTCTCTTTTATTTCTTAATCCATTTTCCCGCTTGAACTCAGGACTTCACTCAACTTCCTGATGCTCTTTTTCTCCTTAAAATTTTACATTTTGTAATTTGTCTGCTAATCTTCCTTCGAGTTACCACTAATAACCACACAACAGAGTCTATACTAGGCTATTCTGAGATTACCACTTTCTATGGAATTAATCTAAAACTTTTTACTTTAGCCTCAGGCAGACTCTTTGGACAATGTGGGAGCCCACAGAGGCTATCTAGTGAGACCTTACTCAGGGTCAGAGAATCTGGGCTCGCTTTTCCCAGTAGGGCTGCATAAAGGAGATGATTTAAACATGGGCATGTTTACTAGGTGTTTGGAAGGGTTTACACTTGACTGTATGGTGTGCTTTGATTTTTCAAGGGGAAGGTCTTTTGCCTCTTTCCTTGGCATGTTATAAAAAGCTCTTTTCAATAAAAGACGAGGGTGGTGGGTATTGACCCAGACCCTCCCGAAGCTATCCTGTGTTCTTGTCTCTCTTCTTGTTGTCTAGGTCCCTCTTTCTATCATTTCTTAATTCCTTTCTCCTCCACCTAAGAACCCTTCAAAAGGTGGGAGCTGGACTCTCACAGGACAAGGGCAAAAAGTAGGCACTTTCCTCACCAAAATATCACAAGACCAGTCTCTAGGCTACATATAAACATTCTTCTCCTCTAAAGTCTCTTGATCCCCATGGTTCATCAAATCACATCCAGCACTACTGTCTTCATTGCGCCTACTAGTACAGCCCATTAAGCAGCACTTAAAGCATCCCACTGCTTTCCTAACCCAAACTCCCGAAGTTCATATTACTTCAAACAAAAACATGGTCAGGCTATCACAGCAATACTCCAGTCCCGGGTAACAACTTTTGTCTTAGTTAGGGTTTTATTGCTGTGAAGAGACACCATGACCATGGCAACTCTTATAAGGAAAACATTTAATTGGGGTGGCCTGCTTACAGTTTCAGAGGTTCAGTCCATTATCATGACTGGGAGCATGGTGGCCTGCAGGCAGACATGGCGCTGGCTACATCTTGGCTCGCAAGGAATAGGCCATACCCACTCCACCAAAGTCACACCTCCTAATAGTGCTTCTCCTATGAGATTAGGGGGGCCAATTACATTCAAACTCCCACACCCCGCAACTATTAAATGCCAGTTGCTCCTTGATTAGGGGTAGGACTTCATGCCTCACGCCCACCACCCCAATACTAGGATTTTGTCTGGCTTGAACTTGCACAGGTCCAGGGCACTGTCGTGATTCGAAAGTGGCTGCTTTTCCAACTCAGAAGTGGTTGGTTGCTTCTATAACATTCATGCCACTGTTGAAGCAGTGAGAGCATATCTTTCCAGATAATAAAATTTGATGTTATATTTGGGGAAATGTCATATGCAGTTATTGTTTTAGACTCTCCTCTTCCTGGTCTTCTCTGTGTGATGCCATGTTATACCATGAGTCTTTGATCTTGTTTTTCCTGTTTGTTAATTCTGACTAACCTATGTCCAAGTTTCCGATTTTCCTACTATCATGAATCACCCTTTCCTGTTCACATTTCATAAAGTTGTTAAACGCTAAAGGCCTCACGTATAGGTTGCAGCAGCTTGGGAGTTGGTGATTTCCTCAGTTGCTTTGCTGTACTGTTTGTGTTTGCCTTCATGGATCACTGATCCTTTTATCTTTTCCTCTTCTCCCCCGTGTTCCCAAGAAAGAAAATGAATTCAGCAGGCTTCCTATATAAGACGGATGTGGGGGGGAAGGAGACTTTAGTCAGTATTAAAAGTTGATGGAATAGGAGCCGTCTGGCTCAGCAGGTAAAGGTGCTTTGTCATCAAGCCTGGTGACCTGAGTTTGATACCCTGGATTCATTTGACAGATGAGGCATGACTCTCACAAGTTGTCCCTCGATTCTGTGTGTGTGTCATGGTGTGCACAGGTGTGTGCATACACACCCACACTAACAAGTAATACTCTTTTATGTCTGTGGGATAGGATACTATCTGTGGGCTATGTTGTGATTAGAAATTAAGCAGCCAGGGCTGGAGGGATAGCTCAGCCGTTAAAGGCTAGGCTCACAACCAAAAATATAAGAAATTAAGCAGCCAGAGGAAAGCCAGGCACACAGTAGACAGACTTCACTTAGTTTTGTTTCATTAAGAATGAGAAGGAGTGTAGGTATTTTCTGGTAATGTAATTTCAAATCTCCTGATGTAACTTAGGATAAAACATTTAAAATCCGCATGCCATCGCTCTCTGCTGAGCCTGGACTCCACGTAAGGGAAATGAGGATATGTGGGTGATGCTGTTGCTCCTCTGCCAAACCAAACATTGTCTATTTTTTTAGAGCAAGGAGAGGTGCCTGCCCCTTTCTGTAGTTCAGCCCTCTTTGGCCTGAGCTAATCACAATGGTCTCAGTTCCTTGTGCCTCATTGGTTTGGGGTGGTGCACATCCCTCACCCAGCCAAGGGCTGAAAAGCTCTAGAAAATGTTGCTTTTAAAAATCCATCCCCTTCCACACTGAAAATGACTGGCACAAGACAGCCGTGCCTCATGCACAGCGCATGCGTCAGGCCACTGTGTCTGTGTGTTCATCTATTGCCCTACCTCACTTCCACCTGGAAGATTAAACCAACCAGGGAGGAGGGGCAGACCCTGCTGAACATTCCCAGACTGCATGAGATTGCATACCCCCATTGCTGGGAAAACTGGAGCCCTCCTGCAACCATTTTACCATGAGAGCATGTTCCGTGGGATCGGAAAGCTCAAATGAGATTTTTTGCAAAGTGCCTCGTGACACTCCGACATATTAAGAATTGGGTACCTCTGAGCTGAGTGATCGAAGCATAGTGCTGGCATTAGCTTCCTCAAGGTTCCGGATGTGAAATCTTCCCCCACTGATCCTTTTCATTCCATGTTCTCAGCACTTGGTAAAAATGACATGTGAGTGTATCAATTCTAGATCAAGCAAACTTGTGTTCCCAGGATGCACCAAGGTTGACCTAAAACTAAGTTTTAAGAAAAGAGGACCTTCTCAGATCGGTATGTATCTGGCCCATTGCCAAAGAAAAGTTGGCAGCATCTCCATCTAGAGATAAAGATGTCATCTTCTCAAAGCCAGTTTCTCTCTTCCAGCCACCGCCTGAATATGTGTAGTACAGGCTGACCTTCACATGGCCTTTCCTTGAAGATGGACTGTTTACAGTTATTTACCTGTTCCAAAGTAAACATTTAAATACTGGGAGAAAGCAAATCATCTCAAAGGCACCAAGGTCACCCAGTGGCTTTCTCGGGTGAAGTGCTAAACTTTGTCCTTTTTAGAGAAGTCTGTAAAGACCAGAAACAAACACAGAAGTTTGATGCGGTTTGGATATGGGCACCATGTGCACCAAAGACTGTCAGAACTGAAGAGGCTTTTGTCCTTGGTCCCACAGACCATGTTACTGTAGCTGGAAAAAAAAAAAAAAAATCTGTGGCCAAACAGCCAGAAATCTGTAAGCTGGAAAACTTGGCGTCCTCAGCTTCTGCTCCCTGGCTCAGGTCAAGCTCAGATAGTCTGTTCTCCTGCCCCCAGCTGCCCGCTGGGAGGACCTGTGTTCATTCCTCCCGAGAAGGCCTAAGGTAGGTGTAAGGGGCAGACATCCCAGACCAGACTCAGCTTTCAAAACATGCCTCTGATGGCTGCTCACCTCAGCAACTGGCTGGGCAGAGAAAGCTTGGAAACAACAGAGACTGTCTTTCCTCAGTACTCATTCCCAGCAAGGACAAGTATGTGATTATATAATGAGCTTTGTCTCTGGCACCCGAAGAACTGACCTACAATGTCAAATGTGCAACTTATTAAGCAAATTCCACGGGGCCTACAGCACATGCTTGCTTTTTCAGGACGTTCAGTTGCTTCACCACGAGAGCCCTACCCTCCATGGTTACCGCTGGCAAACCTACTCTTGTCCTGATACTTTGTAACCACACCAAGTTTCTCTGTGGGTTTTTAGGGATACAAAATAAGGTGATCTGCCCCCGTTGGCCTTTGCCTCCATGATTTCTAGAGACCATAGATAATTGTTTAGGCCCAGTTTCGCAATGCAATTCTGTCAGAGAAAATCTTTACGTGGTACCCTGCCTCCTCGGGGTTAGTCATAGCTTTGTTTTCTTCATTAAGATGCATACCCTAACAGATGCCTGGCTTCCATTTCAGTGGGTACACAACTGTGCGCTCTTTCTAGTCTAGAAACCTTGACTCTGTCTGCTCTGAGCATTCTCCTTTCCCAGTGAGCACACAGGGTGAGCAGTTGTGCCCTGGTGTGAATTGGTTGTTGTAAGTTCATTAACTGGCAGAACTCATTACTTGCTGAGGCCAGGTAAAGTCATCAGTGGAAATACCTTCATGGGGAGGGCTGGGTCACTGTCACCATGGATCATGTTTTGGAGACACAGATGGCAGCAGCAACTTCTATGCATGTTGATAGCCAGTCTTTTGCAAGTGCAGCAGGTAAAATAGTATTTGTGATAAGTTTGTTCACAAGCAAGTCCATATTTCTAAAATTAACATCAGTGATAGAAGTTGTAAGTAGACGGGCATGGAAAGCCCTGTGGCTTGTTCCATCCCTGAAGCACAGCATGTATCCAGTGTGTCTGCACAGGCGCACATGAAGTGGTGTGTCTTGTTCTATAAGTGGTAGCATGTTACTGCCATTGCTCTGTATGCGCCTTTAAAGCCAGCATATGAGTGACAGGCCACAATTTTTAGTGTTAAAAACCTTGAAGTAAGTCTGATGGGAGATAACAGTAGGGAGGCAGAGGCAGGTGGATCTTTCTGAGTTCAAAGCCAACCTGGTCTACATAGTGAGTTTCAGGACAGACAGGGCTGTGTAGAGATATTCTGTCCCAAATAAACAACCCAGAAGTTATGAAAACTGATTTAAGAGAGCTATTTACACATATAGCTATTTATACATAAAGCTACACATACACATGAACCGTAAGTAAGCTCAGTGTGGGCAGCCTTCCTGACTTACAGGAAGGGATGCTGATAAAGGCAGTCGAAGGTGGGTGCAGGTGTTCTTGCTCGACTCCCTGTACCCCTCTATCACCCCAGATCTTCCTTTGCTTCTCCCAGGCCACCCTCCATCCCCTCGCTGTTCCCCTCCTACCTCTCGCCTTTGCCCTGGATTCTGTGACTTGTGTCTTCTGTAGTGGGAGAGGGTCATATAAAAGATGGCACCGGTCAAGAAGCCTGGGCCTGAAGATACAGGGAAGCCCACAGACCAACTGCCTTTCTGATCTGCTCTGGTGTAAGGAAAGCCGGCTGGCATCCAGACACAAACAGAACCAGCAAGCGACACAGACCACAGACTGTGGATGGAGGGATGACAGGGAATATTAAGGACTTTGATCACGTGTTATTGGGGCAGGATTCACAAGTCCAAAGCCTTGGACCCAGGGAAGAATGCAGCAGCAGGCTGGAAGCCCATGGGTCCAGCCGAAGCTAATGTTCACAGGCATCGTCTGTTTGTACAGGGAAGTGAGGCTCATACGAGGTAATCCTCTTAACTGGGTCACTTGATGTGGGACTTTTTTCACATCTGTAAAAGCCCTTCACTAAGTGAGTAACCTGGATTTGAGTAACAGAGAAGCATGTGAGTCCAGTATGGCTGTTTCCCTTCCACCCAGATCTTGCCCAAGCATATACCTTGAGCCTTTCTTAATGATAAACCTATGAGAAGAAGTTCTGAGGACCTATAGCTTAGCCTATACAAATTGAGACTATGTAAATCGTCAGCATGATGGACACTGTAAGGTTAATGCAGTGTGACCACAGACTTGACTCTGATACCTAACTGATAGAAGAAGTTGGGATTGTTCAGTTTCTGTCTTTCATCTCAGCAAACTGCTGCTCTTGCCTGCTGGAACCAGTTCAGGGCTCAGACTTTAAGGACCACTGCTCCCTGAGAAAGGGAGGCAGAGAGGGAGAGAGATGGAGGGAGGGACTGAAAGAGGGGGGGAGGGGGAGAGAGAGAAGGAGGGGGAGAGAGAGAGACTGAGAGACAGAGAGAGGGAGGGAGAACCTGATTTCTCTACCCCTCGTAGCCACAGTTGTCATGTGTGACTGAAGAAGACTGCATTTCTAGTTTTCAGTCACTATTAGAAATCAACTAATTGACCAAATTCATGGCTACCTGACTCAGAAGTTAACAGTGTCTTGACCTTATCATTCGGTAACTACTGGGAACCTATAACTTGAGGAACACCATTCCCTTACCCAGGAATAGAAACCAAAGAATACATGTGTGCCTGGATTCTCTTAATCCCTGGCCCTCTAAGCTGGCTCTCCAGAGCAACCCCAACAGGGCAGCCTTCTTCCTGTGCCCACTGCCCTTCCCCGGCAACTGGCTTCGGAGATCAAGCACCTAGGGCACTGTCCTCAACCTGTGGGTCGCAATCCTTCTGGAGGTTACGTATCAGCTATCCTGCATATCAGATATTTACATTACGATTCATAACATTAGCAAAATTACAGTTATGAGATACCAATGAAATAATTTTATGGTTGGGGGGCTCACCACAACATGAAGAGCTGTATTAAAGGGTTCCTAACTGCATTAGGAAGGTTGAGAACCACTGTTCTAGAGGCAAGGAATTTGCCAGCCAGGGTGCCGAGATCTCTGAAAACAAGGAGCAGGGACACCGTGGTTGCTTCCCATGAGGATTTGTTTTCAGCATCAAGCTCTTCTGAGAACTGTTCTGCCATCATGGAAATAGAGCTGGAGTGAGCATGCCCAGGTGTCTGAGGAGCTGTTCTTGCTTGAGGAATGTATGCTCTCAAAGCTCACAGGAAGATGTCCATATGGAAACGGGGATTCCCTCACTTCTGTGTGCTTTGAAGCAGTTAAGTGGGGTTGATTGGAAGCAGCGAGCAGGCAGCAGCTGCAAGCATGAGCCACCCAGGATTCCAGGTGGAGCTGCACTGTGGTCGCATTTAATGCTTTACTCCCCTCTAGTGGTCTCAGGCAGCGCGTGATAGCCTGGGTATAGGAGGGCAGATTTTAGAGGAACGGATTTAAAGTGTGTTTAAAGCTTGCTCATGTATTGTAGAATTTCTGTTCAAGTCTATAAAATGTCAGTATAAAAAACAAAGATCAATGAGTTTGATTGCCCCCCTCCCCACCCCCACACAAGATGAGGAATGACTTGCCCAGGATGAGTCTGCTTCTGACCGCTCTTCTCACAGCTGACCTCAGTATTTAACTTACAAGCATATGTTGCCCACAGATGTTGACCGCCTACACTCAGATGCTCACTGGCTCAATGAGAGGAGGCTTATACCTTGGAGAAAATTGGAAGTCAAATTTAGTGAGTATATCTGGTGGTGTTGCTACTCTGGGAGGGGAGGGCCTTGACCTAGTAAGGAAAGGGTAAGAATGCTCAAGAACGCTTAGAGATGAAAATACCGACCAGGAGGGGCCTGATCTGCCCCTCCTTAGCTCCTGCTAATTGCAATATTTGCTCAGTGGTGCCTTCAGCTCCTGCTGCCCCTGTTCAGTAGTACAAAGTTCTGCTGTGGGATCCTCAGTCCTGTTTCATTCTTTAAAAACATTCACTTGTTCTCCAAGGAGTTAATTTTTCTCTACTCTCACATCAAGGTAAAGACGTTTCTTTTGGGGGATGAGAAATAATAATGTTACAATGGGAGACAAAGCCTTTCCTGGTGGTTAGCAAAGGGACTCTTGCTCATCATAGAGAACGTGGTGAGTGTGCTGAGACCTTGCACACTTGCCTCTGGCCCCAAGGAAGGTATAACTAGACTGCTTCTCACACACATAAAATTCCAAACTCTGCACCAAAGTAAAAACAGCCACAAAACCCAACTGCCTGGCTGCAGCAGGCTGAGTATAATTAGACTTTAGAGAGAGGTCGATGTTTGAGAGGAAGAGATAACAAAGATCTAGCTCTCTGGGTTTACACAGCTTTTAACTGACTGCAGCTGACCAAATGGAGTCTGAGATGCCCACTTAAAATGTATAAAGAATGAGTGAGTTCAAGGTGAGCATTGGAACATGAAGTCCCAGCAACGGGAAAGCCAGAACGGACATCAGAAACCCTGGGTGCAAACTACACCAACTTTGCGTGAACCCATGAACTCTTCTTGGATAGGGCTGGTTCTAAGTGGTTCAGCTAAGGGTGAAGTAACAGATGGGGGATTTGGACTGCTGCATAGGAAATGGGACTTTATGGCTTGAGTCTAAGAAACTGCTGACACAAAGCAAAAATGATAAGTAATGAATGCTCCTCAGGGGATGTGTCAGAGTCCAACCCCGTCCCCACCCGCTGATGGCCACACACTTCACCTGTGTGTGATCCAGAGTCACCCAGCATAGCAGAAGCAAAACAGCCAACACAGATGATCACACTGTTGAAATGATCAGATTTAAAAATTCAAGATGGCTTTTCAGAACTATACCCAATGATGTAAAGGAAAATATGCTTATAGTAAATGAAAAGATAGGACATTTCAGCAAAGAAATAAACCCTGAAAAAAAAACCCACCAAAGCCCAAAACTTTGAATTGAAGATTAAATTATCTGCAATATAAAATTCACCTGATGGGCTTAACAGTGAAGGAAATGACAGAAAATGTCACTCAGCTTGAACATAGACCTGTAGAATTATCCACAGCACAGTGATCAAAGACTCAAGAGAAATGGAACCCAGGATGTTTGTATTAATGTATAATAAGTTCAGAGGAGAGACAGAAAAGAGAATAGAGCATTTTAAGTAGTCCTACCCAAACCCAATTTTTGTGTAAATTATGTTTATAAGTTTTAAAAAGCTTACAACACAGATTTCTGAAAACTAAAAATAAATAGAAACTCCTGGACATACCCAGAGAAAAAGAGAAAACCACCATTATTTCTAAGGGAATAATGATTTAGATAATAAACTTAGATTCTCATCAGAAATAGAGACCAGAGACAGTTGTGCTGGCTAATTTTATGTCAATTTGACCCAGGCTAGCGCCATCAAAGGAACCTCAATTATGAAAATGCCTCCATAAAATGGGACTGTAGGCAAGTCTGTAGGGCATTTTTAAAACTGGTGATTGATGTAGGAGGTCTGTTCCCTTGTGGGAGGCACCAACCCTGGGCTAGTGGGTTCTTGGTTCTATAAGAAAGCAGGCTAAGCAAGCCATGAGGAGCAAGCCAGTAAGCAGTGCTGCTCCATGGCCTCTGCCTCAGCTCCTGCCTCCAGGTTCCTGTCCTGCATGAGTTCCTGCCCTGACTTCTTCCACTGATGAACAGTGATGAGGAAGTGTAGGCCAAATAAACCATTTCATCTCCAGGTTGCTTTGGTCATGGTGTTTCATCACAGCAGTGGAAACCCTAAGACAGTAACAGCATTAAGTAAATTTCATGTTTAATCTCGAGTCTCATCCCAACATAATACGTACATATAGATATATAGATATATTTAATTTTCCAAAATTGAAACTTTCCCCATGCTTGACAGTCTGTGTATTGTATAAAATAGGGAAGAAAGTCTGATCTAAATAAACTGCTTGTGATTCTAAGTTTGAGCATATTTGACAGTCGACTTTTGTATTTGTGTTCAAGAAGGAATATTGAAAGCTCAGGTTGCTTTAGTCATGGTATTTTATCACAGCAATAATCCTAAGACAACAGTAAACTAACACTGTTTGGGTGTGTGTGCATGCATGTGTGTATAGATGCATGCATAGTGTTGGTGCATGTGAGAACAGAGGTGCTAGACTGGCTGGTGCCCAGTGAGCCCCAGGGATCCTCCTGTCTCTGCTTGCCCAGTGCTGGGATTCCAAGTGCATGCCACCATGCTCAGCTTTTGGACGGGCTCTTTCATCCTTTTATTCAATTGTTGCTGCCTTTTAAGCTACAACTAAAAGACTCCGACTCTTGTAAAGCTAGGAAGGGAACTTAACTAAACCTCTGTCCCTCTAAAGAACTCCAGATTCAAAGGTTAAGGTGGAATTCTGCTCCTCAGAGAGGCTGAATAGCAAGTAGCTCACCTCCTCTCCTTGCTCATGTCCTCCAAAAAGCCCTGGTGCTGCTCCTCACCCCTCCTTAAGAACCCTTCTCCACCTGGCTCCTCCCTACCACTTCCCGTCAGCTAGTTGCTGACGCAGCCTCCTGACCGCAGGTGAATTTTATTTAATCAAACACATCTTTACATCATTAAACAAATGTTCCAGAGCATAAGCAAAAGTAACACACCTTAAAACAATGTTCTACCACAGGGCTCTGGGGAACAAGTTCAGCTCCATCTTTGCACAATAAGCACTTTACCACGGAGCTATCTCCCCAGCCCCACCAACACCTTTAAAGAGCGTCACAGGAAAAATGTCTGCCGGCCTTAAACTATCTCTCCACAGAAACTGAAGAACTAAGGGCAGTCGGGGGTGGTGGATCACACCTGTAATCTGAGGCAGAAGAATTTCCTTGAGTTTGAAGGCAGCCTACTACTGTACAATGAGTTCCCGGCCATCCTGGACTACAGTGAGGTCCTGTCTCAAAAAGCAAATGAGAGAGGCTATTGAGAAAGGGAAGGGGGAGAAGGGAAAGAAGGGATGGAGGAAGGAGAGGGAAGAAAGGGACGATGAAGAAGGGAAGGGAAGAGGGGAACAGAAAGGGAAACTCCAATCAGGAAACAATTGGTTTACCCCCATAACAGGTTTGCCTCTGTTGTACCAGTGGGCTCATCTTGCCTGACCTCAACACTGTCGCACACAGGTCTACACTGAGTAAAGCTGGCAGTTCTCTCTTAGTAGTC
>CABHPQ010048466.1:1232-40813 GCA_902168405.1 Peromyscus aztecus
TTGCTTGATAACTGTTTTTTATATATAATTTTACTATGTTAAAGTTAAAACTTTCCTTTTTAATTAAGTAGAAAACGGGAAATGCTGTGGGATAATGCTTTTGTACACTGGTTTAATAAAACTCTGATTGGCCAGTAGCCAGGCAGGAAGTATAGGTAGGATAAGCAGACAAGGAGAATTCTGGGAAGAGGAAGGCTGTCAGGAGATACCAGCCTTCCATCCAGGGAGCAGCATGTAATGGCACACAGGCAAAGCCATGGAACACATGGCAACATATAGATTAACAGAAATGGGCTGGGTTTAAGTGTAAGAGCTAGTCAGTGGTAGGCCTGACCTAATGGCTGAGCAGTTTACTTGGGTCTGAGCAGCTGTGGACTGAATGAGACACAGGAAACTTCCAGATACAGAGTTGTCTTCCAAAGGGACCTCCTGGGAACTCCCAAACAACCTAGTGTATTTTCAAGCCTATTTGATGCTCTCCACAAACTGATTGTAAGGCCATATTGCTTAAGACAACATGTACACAACTCATTGAACATGGAGGAGTTGAGTTGGTGCCTACCTAGAGCCTTCACCCTGAGGATAGTGCTCAAGGTGCTAGCAGCTTCTTTGCATACTACCAAAGAAGAAAAGTAAACACCAACCCAGCTACAAACCCTTAAATCTACAATGGTGATCTGCCTGCAAGGTGAACTAGTACCATAGTGGCACAAACCTGTGGGGGTAACCTAACAATATCTGATTGGATTTAAGACTCACTGCATGAGATGGAAGCCATCCCTGACACTACTCAAGTTGCCAAGAACCTGAGAGTAGATAGGCCAGGAAACCATAGAAAACCACATACTAGAGTTCTGCTAAAGGAGTGTAGCAATAAAATGACTCTCAATGACATTCTACTATACTCATAAATCAATGCTTTACTAAGCCAAGACCCACAGCCAGACAATGTGCAGAGAGCAAGAGACTTTTAAACAGTCAGTCCTAAGTGGGATGTCTCTGTGGAATGACTCATCCCTAACGGACTTGAGGGCCAGACGGCCCAAACAAGTAAAAAAGATACTTTCTGAGAGCCAGCCTGGGTCTGTCTGATGGTCTTAGCAAGGAGGGTATATAATGCTTGCCTCTTCCTGAATAAACTGAGCTTGTTTTTTCCACATTCTCCCAGAGTCTGTGTGGTTTGACTCTGTGCCTACTTGGCCCCCACCCCCAAAGGGAGCAACAGCAAGGACCCTGCTATATCTGGTGCCGAAACCCGGGACATTTGGTACTTGAACAGGGTCTGTTTGTCTCCCTTTACTCATGTGTGGCGCTGGTGGAGAAGCCCCCTTGAGCGGTATATTTCGGTGAGTAGGCCCCTCTACGTTGTGTAAACTCGGTCCCTTCAGCAGGTAAATGCTGGGGCCCCCACTTTCTTCTTTTTGTTTGTCTTGTTTGTGAATCTGTCTGTACGGTAGGGTAACATATACTTTTGTTCAGGCTTGTCTAGCATTTCCACATAAGGGCTGGTCCCTCAGGAAACAATAGCCACAGTCTAACTATTTTTAGTTGTGTATGTGTATGTATGTATATGTATGTGTATATATATGTATGTTTATAAATGCATGCGTGTGCTTGTGGATTGTGATGCCTGGAGAGAGGGATCAGTAGCTGGTAGTGCTTGCTCCATAGATCTTTTCAAAGAACATGTGGGAACCTGATCTGTAGATAAGAATTCTGTTCCTGGCCAAAAACAGTAGGAACCTGATCTGTAGATAAGAGTTCTGTTCCTGGCCAAAAACAGTAAAGGGCCTCAAGACTAACTCTCCAATTGTTTGTTATGCTCATTTTGTTGACTATCATTGCTGGCCTAAAGTCATCTACTACTGAGGCCCACAATAAGCACTGCCAAAAACAATGTAACACCAACTTATCTATTTCCTTCATTCCATCCATGACTGATATTTCCTCTGCCTCTGCTGACAAGGAGAGGCATGAGAATAAACAGAAAGTGGAGGAAAGGGATGGAAAGAGAGAGGAAATGATTGCAGCAGCATCTAAGCCTATACTGACAGCCCTTCTCTCTGCTTCCCCCATGCTTTGAGCAGCTACCCCCCTTACTGCAGTATCCACAGAGTGATTTGCCTGGATGTCTGCCTGCCGAGCCAGCTGCTCTGCATACCTCCCAGCCTGTTCTATCTATGGTGCCGCACATGCCCACCATGGCATTTCCAGTTAATGTGGGCCCCAATGAGGCTAACCAGCCATGGATCCCTACCCCTCTTGCAGACCTGTCTTTGGTCCCTAAAGCTGCTAATGAATCAGGTCCTGACTCACCGTATCTTGAGCAAGTCCTACAGCAATGGGCAATGCATTTACAGACTTATTATCACTGGCACCATTTGATGAAGGCTGTGTTGGAGCTTATGGTCTTCCTTAATTGGCAAGCTACCTATGATGACCAGGCTGAGGCTCAGGCTCATTTTAATATACAGTACAACATTGCTGTTTCTCTCAAGATGCTTATGGGCCGAGGACCATATGTTAACCCTGTCATACAAGCCCAAATTGGACAACACCCTTATTTACTTGCCTTGGGAGACACCACTGGTCTTGGTGCATTGAAGGGATCCCATCACCCTTCAATGACAACCCCCTGCTCCCCTATTAACCAAGGGGCAAGGATATGCTTGCATTTTTCCCCAGAATACCACCACACCTATATGAGTACCCTCCAGAGATGTGCATCCAACAACAGACCAAGAGACTTTGGACAAAGAAAAAGCTTCAGAGGGGTAATGTATGATTTGCCCCACTACTATGGCATTAGTAAAGGTCATGTCATCACTGGCATGCAACCCTAGATATTAAGCAATTGCCTCACCCCCTACAAGGTCGATTATACACCACCAGAAAGACTTCGATTGGCACGATAAAAATGACTGGGGTCCCATCCATGTCCTTGAGATTAAAACTTTGACTAATCCTTCTCTTATTCAAATATCTTCTGCAACAGTTCACCAACAGAAGGTGGCCACAAAGGCGACCCTACAGGTTTTATTGGCTCTCAGATACCTAGATCAAAGTCCTCCTAGAGAGATAATACACACATGACTCACTGAGATAATGAAGACTACTGCCTAAAGCCCACCACCCAGACAGCTCTCCAGGATTGATGATCTTCCAGGGCTAGTAGTCAATGACAGATACGAGCTTGTTTGGCAAGCCAATCTAAAACAGGCACAGTGCATTATGCTGAGCTCTCCTGAGGTGGGGTCAACAAGGTTAGGGCAATGCACCCTAGCTCCCACTGAACATGTCCTATAAAATAATAAAAAGGGGTAGATATGTGGGATGACTCATCCCTAACAGGCTTGAGGGCCAGACGACCCAAACAAGTAAAAAAGATACTTTCTGAGAGCCAGCCTGGGTCTGTCTGATGGTCTTAGCAACAGCAGCTGAAACATTATCTGGAGATGACTTGGACCAATGAGAGGCAGCCATGTCACACCAGCAGATGCATATTCATCAGACCTCCCCTCAGGGAGTTCCTGAATCAACTGAGCTTGTTGTTTCGAAATTCTCCTGCTGTGGGATGTTCTGTATGACAAATATGTTAGTAAATAAAGCACTGATTGGCCGGTAGCCAGACAGGAAGTATAGGCGGGACAAACAGAGAGGAGAACTGAGGAAACAGGAAGGTGGAGAGAGACACTGCCAGCCACCGTCAAGACAAGCAGCATGTAAAGATGCTGGTAAACCATGAGCCACGTGGCAAGGTATAGATTTATAGAAATGGGTTAGTTTAAGATATAAGAACAGTTAGCAAGAAGCCTGCCATGGCCATACAGTTTATAAGTAATATAAGCGTCTGAGTGATTATTTTATACATGGGTTGTGGGACTGCGGGACTTGTGGGACCTGGAGAGAAGCTCTCCAGCAACATTCTCCCAGAGTCTGTGTGATTTGACTCTGTGCCTACTTGGCCCCCGCCCCCAAAGAGAACAACAGCAAGGACCCTGCTACATGTCTCCATCATATCTCTCCCCTCAGAGCTCAGTAAACCTTGCAGAAGAGGAACTGGAAAGATTTTAAAAGACAGAGGGGATAGAGAACACCAAGGAAACAAGCCTTCTAAACACAGTTGGACAGCTGCACAAATGAATTCACAGAGACTGTGGCAGCATGCATGAGGTCTGCATGGGTCTGCACCTGAAGAAGTCCCAGGGCTGAGAGGAAAAGTGGACACAGGACCCCATCCCTAAACCAGAAGCAAGCTCCAACTGATAACCATTCACAAATGAAAAAAAAACAAAAAAAAAACACCACTCCAACTGAGTATCTCTGGGGATACAAACCACTCTTAAGGGTTGGTCCCAATGCCCAGCAGTAGATAGCCATCAATCAACAAACTCAATGGTATCTTTGGAAGTCTTTGACTTAAAACATTTAATTAGGGCATTTTAAATTTTTTAATTTATTTTTATTTATTTTTTATTTTGTTTTATTTTTACCTTACAGTTCCTTTGCATACATATTATGGTTCCATTTTTATACTTTCATGGGATTCCTATGTGAGCCAAAGTGTGTGTTTCTGTGTCTATATGTATGTGTTTCTTGTGCTTTATCTTCATCTTTTTCTTCTTTTTGTTTTGTCCCATTCCATTGTGTTTGGTTTTTTTATTTTATTTTATTTTATTATTATTCTTTAGATGCCTGTTTGTTTTCTAATAAAACATAGAAAGGGTATAGATTAGGATGGTAGGGGATGTGGGGAGGATATCTTAGGAATTGGGAGATGGGAAACCATAATAAGAATATATTGCATGAAATATAATCTATCTTCAAAAGAATAAAAATCAAGAAACAAAAGATAAAAAGCCAACTAGTATACTAAGTAAGGCAAATAATATCTATGTTAGAAAGTGCTTATTTAAGTAACAGCCCACCCATTTAAGCACTTTGTTCTCATGTATTTCAAACTGACAATTTTCAGTCTCTAAGTTTCAAGCTCTCAAAAGATCCCAAAATACTGCAACAGTGCATTAAAAACAAAGTGGGTCTAATTGTGCTTTCTAAAATGATTTGAAATCCAGATATATTCAAGGCAAAAAGAGGTTGTAAGGCTAATTCTGTTCTTTCCTATCCTCACTTCTGATCTTTCCTGATATCTTTGTGCTGCTGGAAGAAAGCCAATGTCTACTAATTGCATTACTTGGATTCTTTGCTGCCTGACTTCTAGTTAAGTTCTTGATTCAAGTTAGGTGATAGCAACAGGAGGTTTGTGAGCTGGAAGAGAAAGGGAGTAAGAGAGATCCATGAAAAGAGATCCCTATATGGAGTCTCAGCTACATTCCCTCTGTCTCATTATGGTTCTTATGTAGTCATTAAATTTATATAATGACCCACTTCCATAGTTTCTCACTGTCTCTAAAATCCAGTGCCTATACTCTCCCTAATTCACCTACTTTAATGGCTAACTGAGGATCCCTTAGCTCAGACTATCCCGTTCTAAATAGTCTATCGAAACATTTAGTTACATTCCATCTCCTGGTAACCAACTGATGCAGAAGCCACTATAGTCTTCTCATTATTTCAAAACTTTTATGTTTCTATGCTTTTAAACTATAGTGTGTAAAACAATAAACATTCTAAATAGTGGACAAAGTCAATTTGATGAAGTATGCAATATTTATCATTTATAGATGCTATCATTTGCAAAGATAAACTTGCACAAGTATCTGATATTTTAATATCCTCTATTCTGCCATGAAAGAAAAGCTTAATTGAGGACAGCCTTGAATAACACCCTTCCATCGGATATTGACACTTCCGAAACAAAGCCATGGCCCCACTTGTGGATGGATAGTGAACATTACAGTATGTTAAGCATTGGGAATACTTCTTACTTAGTAAAATCTTGTTTTAGCTTTTCAATAAGTGTGTCTTATTGAATATCTTTTGATCAAATATCAATATCAAAATATTGATATCATTTTTTTATATTTTACTGAGCCCAATCTCTTAGTCTAATCAGGTAAGAATAATTTCAGGTTTTGAGGAAATATGAAAGGCAGTGACAACTAAGCAATATGATGGTAAACATTTAAGAAAACCTTAGTTCTCTTGAGCCTATCCTATATCAAGATCAGGAGTACTTAACATTTTATTTTGAATCAAAAATACTAGTCAATAATTATTGATATCAATGTTAATAATGATGACTGTAAATTCTACAAGAATTTTAATATGACAATTGACTTATTAATGAATAAAGATATGTTACAGCTAGCTTTAATTTATATAAAAAGTGTTATGTTTCCATCATTTAGTAACAGCTAATGAATGCATGCAGTAAAATTTATTGAGAAATGGTTTTGAATAAATGGCTGCTAGATTACAGTGACCGTTGATGATAATAATATGCTGTGTATCAAAAAGTCTGAAAGAAGCATTCTGAGAGTAAATTTAGAAATGATAAATAAACTGAACTTGTTGTAAACATTATACAATATATTCATATGAACTATATCACATGTTATGAATTATTCATCTCCATTTCTTATATTGCTGAATAGAATGAATTTGCCTTTCATGGCTAAATGGATTCAATACAATTCAAAGTTACCACAGTATATGTTTATTAATTAAAATTTTTCATTTATTTTACATCCCTACTGATATTTCCCCTCCTTCCTCTCCTCCCGTTCTCCCCTCAGCTCCCCTCAACCCCAGCATCCACTACTCCATCTCCATTCAGAAAAGGGCAGGCCTCACATGGTCATCAACAAAACATGGCACATCAAATTGAGGCAGGACCAAGTTCTTCCTCCTGCATCAAGATTGGGCAGGGCAACCCAGCAGGGGGAACAGGTTCTCAAAAGCCAGGAACAGGTCCTGATCCCACTTCTAGGAGCCCCACAAAGAGTCCAAGCTACACAACTGTCATACACATGCAGAGGGCCTAGGTCAGTCCCATGCAGGCTCCCTAGCTGTTCAGTCTGTGAACTCCCATGAGCACAGATCAGCTGTCTCTGTGGTTCCTCTGTCATGACCTTCACCCTACTGGCTTGTACAATTCCTCTTTCCTTTCTTCAGGAGGATTCCTGGAGCTCAGTCTAGTGCTTGGCTGTGAATCTCTGCAGCTACTTCTGTCAGTTACTGGATGAAGGCTCTCTGAATGACAATGAGGATAGTCAAAGATCTGATTACAAGAGAAGGCTAGTTCAGGCAACTCTCTCCACTATTACTAAGAGTCTTAGCTGGGTCATTTTGTGGATTCCTGGGAGTTTCCCTGGCACCAGATTGCTCCCTAACCCCAAAATGCTGCCCCACCTCATCAAAACATCTCTTTCATTACTCTCCCAGTCCATCCCACCCCCAAACCCGCCCTACCCAATCCCTCATGTTCCCATCCCCCCATCCATCCCTGCTCCCCACCCTCTGCCTCCTGCCCTAAGTTTACGCAGGAGATCTCTTCTATTTCCCCTTCCCTGCATCTCTCTTTGGGCCCTCCTTGTTACCTAGCCTCTCTGGGACTGTGGATTGTAGCATGCTTATCCATTACTTTATACCTAATATCCACTTATGAGTGAGTACATATCATATCTTTCTTTCTGGGTCTGGGATACTTCCCTCAGGATGACTTTTTCTAGTCCATCCATTTGCCTGCAAATTTCATGATGTCATTGAATATTTTTATTATTTTTTGTAAAGTGTTTTATCCTGTAGCCCTGGCTCTCCTGGAACCCAACATATAGACTAGGCTGTTCTTGAACTCACAGAGATCTGTGTGACTTTGCCCCTTAAGTGCTGGGATTAAAGATCTACACTATCATGCTTGTATCTGATATTGTTATTTTTACATAATTTCCCATATCTTAAATCTTTAACTTCAGGTGTTTGTTGTTGTTGTTGTTTTCCATTCAGCAATAGCTAGAATTGCTTTGAGTAACAGCTGTATTTCTTATTGTTTCGTCAATAATATAATCTGCCTTTGGTTGTTACGGTGATAAATTCATTCATCTCTGTCAACAATGATGCATTAAAATCAGCATGAGACTAGGTAAAGAATGAACTGCTTTAAAATATAATGTCAAGTAGGATTCACTTATTTGTAGTCGTTGAGATGAAAGGAATTTGAAGTTGAAACTCTTACCTTGCATTCATGTAGAAACTCTTCCAACCTATAGCCACATAGTGCTGTGCTTCCTACCACATGTAAGTAATTGAAGAGTAAGTCAAAATGAGCTCATCTTTATTAAAACCAGATTTCCAATCATGACATTTTAGAAAAAGTATAACACTAGGTACCATCATTCTTCTATCTCATTGTCTACTTCTAAGACTAGTGTTTTGGGACTTGCACTTCCTAATTATCACTAAAATATTCCATTGCTCATGTTTTTGACTGGATATAAGATCTACTAGTGAACATTATTGGTGGAGTATGGGGTTAAACATAGTGGTAGTCCTCAGGAATACAGGAACTACCAACTGTCCAAGGTATCACAACTGAGGATTTATTTGACCTCATAGTCATTGGAGAGGAATCATTTCTCAACTATCATGTCTTGAAATTCTTCTATACTAAACTTTGTGGAGCCCTAATATTATGAGATGTGGATCTTCTGGGGCCTATACATAGGGCCTTAAGGATATGCTCTTTATTCTATAGCTTAGTATAGATGTAATAACCTGTGTGCCCTATAGTTTGCAAAAGGCATCCAACATATCTGTTTGAAGCCTATTAGCAACAGCACAAGATATAATTTTTATGTAGATTGTATGACAAAGGTGGGGCCTTGATAGAATATCAAAGCCATCTTTATTACAACTACTTATCATATACTTGGCAAAAATATGAGTAGCATCCAGGACTTTGGAGGAGAATAGCCTAAACTCATTTGATAATGTGTGGCTACAAAGTGGGCATTCATCCACTTTGGTCTTCCATCCAAAGTCAAATATGTGTCTGTGGCATCAGGGATATCTTAGCAGAAGCAATAAGTTGTTATAGTTTGTCCTTATATTAATAATAATAGTATTTAGGGCTGTGACCAATGACGATACCAAGAACTTCAGTGGTGCACCCAGAGGGGGGAAAAACATTGCTTTTTATCCCCATGTCATTTCCTTAGGAAGGAAATACCTCTGCATTCATTTGAACACAATAATAATACATTCAGAATTACTAATAATGTGTCAGTGTCCCATCCACAAAAATAAATAGAAGCAGCCACCCTGGGAGTAATTTAACCAAGAGCAAGACCAGATTTTAATTTTATATTTCTTACTCCCTGTGTCTTTTGTCATTTTCTGTTTATTGTATGGGTCTGAATCTGTGCCTGCCTGAATGTTGTCTTTTGAAACTTTCTGTCCACCCATAAACATACATGCTATACTCTGAGTCAGGGACATGAAGGAACATATCTTTTAAAATTAAAGCTGTGCATTTGCTTATGTTGCAAAAGCTGATTACATGTTAAATTCAAGGCAAGTAAGGTTGGATGTTACATTGTTCTCTTAAAGACAGATTAAACAAACAGGCTGAGTCCACAGTAGGATAGCAGTCTTGTCTTAAGTGACTTCAAATTGTATTATTAATTCAGTTTTGAGGCCCACAAAAAATTTCCAGTCTCTTTGAACGCTTCACGACACACCCCCATCTCTTATCTAGGAGGGCATTTTATCTACCTCCTAATAAACATGTTCCATGTATCCAGACTTTTCTCATTCACAACTATTTTGTACGCTGAAATTTCATTGGTTTTTCTAAAGGAGAAACTAAGTCATGCTACCTCCTGTCATGCCTTTGCATTAATAGTCTGTGTTCTATTTATATATACTAAACTACTTACATCCCATCACATACTCATTTCCACTTTTATAACACAGTTTTGATCATAGTAGTCCCTGCCTGTTATACCATTGAGAACTCAATTTTATCTTTCAGACACAATCTCATTATTTAGATCTTGTCCAAGATTGAATTCCTCCAAGAAACCTCCTCTGATTCCCAAAGACCAGTTATCTACACCACCTTAATTTTACCATGACACTTTGTAATTCTTTTAGCGTATCACCAATATCACTGCATTTTAGTTGCTTATTGTTATAGTTTATTTTCACCAGACTGAAAGTCCTATAAAAAGCTTTATTTTATTAATTATTATCTCTCGATGGCAGAGAAAATGATTTCAAATAATTATCTTATCATAACAGAATGGCCTCTTAATCTAAAGTCAAAATTTTAACTTCAGAGACTCAAAAACTAAATGGGCAATCTGAAATATGTATACTTTCAAGTTTGCCAAAGGACTAATGCTTGGATTGTTCTACAGACCCAGAAACTCCACATATTAAAGTGGTATCAAATTGATACATAGTTATATATTAAATTCATTGTATAACAGATATTATATAAAATATCATTAAAGTTATATGAAAAGAATTCTTATTTTATTCTTGTATTATCTATATAAAGCATTCACAGAAGATTAAAAATAGTAGTGGGGCTTCTCTTTATAACTAATGTAAGGCAAATTAAAAACATCCTGTTGAGACAGAGGTTGTTCTCCAGAAGATATGAAAAAGAAAAAAAAATCACATTCCTGTTGATATAACAGTGTTGAGAGAGTTATAAAATAGATGACCATGTGCTTCTGTGGTGATTTGAATGAGAATGACCTCCTTAGATTCATGTTTGAATGCTAGGTCCCCAGTTGGTTGAACTGTTTAGGAAGATTAAGGAGATGAGGCATTGTTGGAAGAAATACGTCATCGGAAGTAAGTTTTGAGGTTTCAAAATCTCACATCATTCCAGTTGGATCTCTCTCTGTCTCTGTCTGTGTCTCTCTGCCTTATCCCTGTGTATCAGATACAAGCTCTCAGCTATTTCTCCATTGCCATACCCTGCCTGAAGTCATGTTCCCCATAATGATAGCAATGAACTCTACCATTCTTTGGACCCATGAGCCTCAAGTTAAATACTTTCTTTTGTAAGTTTCCTTGATCATGATGTCTCCCCACAGCAATAGAAAAATAACTAACACAGAAGTTGGTACCAGCAGTAGGGTATTGATGTGACAGGCCTGACAATGGTGGTTTTGGTTTTTTTTGTTTGTTCACTTCTTTGCTTGTTTGTTTATTGTAGGAATGTAGACTTTGAACTAGAAAAGTTGTTGAACACTGTCTATAAGCAGGGCTTAATGCACCATCCTAGTAGTTGGTTAGAAGACAGTAATTCTGAGAGCAATGTAGACTATGGAAATCTAGCTCAAGAGGTATCAAAGTGGAAAATATTAGTAAATTAGTAACTGAGTTGGAGCCATTCTTGTGATGTTTTGCAAAGAAGTCAACATTCCTTTGCACTGAACCTAAGAATCGACCTGAGGCTAAACTGAAGAGTTTTGGACTAATATTGACAGTGTCAATTTAGAGATTATTCTTGTGTAGGTCTACAATGAAAATGAGCAAGCAGGGCAAAAGAAATAAAAAATGTACAATTTGGGGACAAAAAAAATACACCAGGAAATGTACTGTCATAGCCAAGTCTTGTGTGCAAAGGGGTAAGTAGTTTAAGGAAAAGTCTGACACTAAATAGAATAAAGAAAATGATGGCATCAGGGCAATACCACATCCAACTAACCCTCCAAATCATAAAAAGGAAATGCCTAAGGAATCTTCTGGTCCTATGGCAAAGGAAAGCTTATCCAACAAAGAAAAACATCAACAAATGAAAGATTATGCAAATGTAATTCAAGTCCAGCCCAATGAGGTAGCTGAACTTGGCACGATGGCCCACTTGGTTCTGGCTTTAGAGTTGTGAAGGATAGTGGAGTGAAGAGGTTGTGGAATCTTCCTCCAAGGTTATAGAAACCCTCTGAGTCCAGGTTTGTGGCAGGATAATTCCTGCATGGGATCCCAGAGAGGATATTGCACAAAGCTGTGAAGATGAAGCCTGGATTGAAGACCATAAAGTGCTGGAAATACCAGAGTCATAGTATGTCAGATATGGAGTGCTACATACAGGGAGTAAAATTTAAGTGAACATCCTATTCTAGCTTCTTTGGCCTTTCACTGTGGACTGAAGACCAGTACCTGATAAAGTGGGGAGTGACTTAGTCCTGCCTCAACTGAATGTACCAGGCTTAGCTGTCCCCACAATAGGAGAACTTCCCCTGTTGGATGTAGGGATGAGGTGAGGGGAGTGGGAGGAGGGATGAGAGGTGGATCTGTGGTTGGTATGTAAAATGAATAAAAAAGAATTTAAAAATGAGAATTGTACAATATGTGGCTTGTTTGGGCTTTTTTGTTCACTTAGCATATTTCAAGACTTGTCTATGTTATGAAAAATTGTGCAGTATTTCAATACTTTTTTATTAAAAATTTTATTTAAGCATTTGTTTATCCATCAGGTGATAGAGAGTGACATTGATCTTCATCACATGTTAAGGGTATGAGTCTATTAGTATATAGATGCCACTATAACTGGTAATGCCAATGGTACATTTGGTGTGAACAGGTTATCCCTCAAAAATTATATGTAAATGTTTTACCAGAAAGTATTTTTTACTATACCTTTGCCTACTGGAGGTGTTTTAATAAATATGTGAATGCACTATTTTCACTCATTTCCTAGTTCTGTGTACCTAGTATTAAGGGTAGAGTTAGCTAAATCCCTAGAACTGTATATTTTCTGTCTGTTCCTCACAGGGCAGTATGCCATAGTTATGAACAAAGCTCTGAAAACCAAACTATCAAATCTAGACATCTGGCACTGGTTTTTCGACAGTACTTTTAGTCTCTTTATAGCACAATTCAATAAGACATCCATTCTGAAGACAGACTTGTGAGCTCAACAATGACTAGAATATTCTGAGAGGCTTTTGCAACATCAAGACTCTTAGAGATTGGCTTCCACAATACATTACTCAAGGCCTGTGTTGAAGGGAAAAGTTATTTTAAATGAGGAGACTCTTTTCTGCTTTAGTGATAGATCATAAAAGAACCAGATAAAGCAGATACCCTATGTTTTTACGGTTCCCTCTTTCTCCTATGTACACATATTATAAAATGGAAATTTCTATCTTAGGGAGAAGGTATTGCCCATCTACCTTACATACAAACATAATTGGAATCTCTGTATATATGGAATGTGTCCAGGTATACTATCTCCTAGAAACGATATTTTCTCATAAGCAGAAGAGAAAATCGTGGACAATGCTTTAAGGGAAGGATGACAGGAATATCCCTTACTAGGTGAAGAAAATAAGCTGTGAAAGAATTTTCAAAATTACACTCAATAGATACTGTTCAGGCCAAACACATGAATGATGGAAGAGAAACGCCAAGATCTGGATCCCTACTCTGTTGTTTCCTGCTTTGATCCTAACTGACTCCAGTTAATTGCTTCCCTCTATTGTCCTCATGTGTAAAATGGGAATGGGGGTTGTTCTAAGTACATATGCACTAAGGAGTGCTAAGCATTGATGACATAATTTGGCATCTATAAATTAATCAGTATTATCATGTTTATTATTACCAGTATCATTTTAAACACAAAGCAACTCTTATTTTTCTTTTTTTTGTTGTTTCACAGCACCAAAGGAATTAAAATTTTTCCATTCATACAGAAAAGAAAATCATATAATCTTTAATGTCAAGCAACTAACATCTCAACTGAAATTAACATTTTAAATAAATAATTTTGAGTATTTATTCTAATAATTATATTAATATTTAATGAGAAGCAGTAGAGAACGGTAATTAAGACACCACAATACAGGAACTCAGACAGTCATTAATCTGCTTACTAGCTCCATGGCCTTGTCCAAGTTGTTTAACTTTTGTATGTCCCAATTTTTATACAATGGAGATGGTAATAATACCTTGTTCACTAGATTATTATGAGAATTCATCAAGTTTACACCTATAATTACCTTCAGTTCTATGCCATGCCCCTTATTAGCACTCACTATATTTCAGCTGTTACTAAAGAGTACGGTGTGTCAAGTACTATATATACATGGGAACCTCCAGAAATTTACATCCAAGCAATCCAAGTCATTGACATTTTCCATTTGAAATGCCTATAATAGAAATGTTTACATCAAAATAAATTATACCTACTTTATTTCTATATGCCAATACCTAGGAGGTTGCTATATTAAAATACACAGTACTATCAAGAGAATTGGAAATAATTATAATGTCATAAGGAAAACTGAAAAGAAGGAATGGATATAAATCACAGCTAATGATTGCTACACTTCTGTCTTAGAGTTGATTATTTTTCTATTTTTTTATATAAGCATACTAACATTCACAGCTGTCCATTTTCTGTTTTTATGAGCTCTGGGCCTGAGAGCTAATAAAGGTAGCAGAAATATCTCATAAGGTCTTACTTCACTCATTAGGCAGACATATAACCCAAATAAAGAAACCCTAATGTGTACATATCCCATCATTCATTTCATACATTTAAAACTATTTGTATAAATTGTCTAAACTGGTATAAACTGGTATAGTTTTTGGTAAATGCATAAATAATTACACAACTCTTAACAAATATTTTTATGTAAAACCAGGATTTCCTATGTATAAAATTATAAATGGAGTTTTAAATTTCCAGGAGAAAGTTGGATTATCCAATAGAGAGGAATTGAATTAGAGCAAGTGATTTTATAATAAGCATGGTCAACAGCTGCCAGAGTCATTACAAGACAGCATGAGCAGGATGGCTTATTATTTATACGATGGAGTTAACATTGACTGTGGAGTCCTAAACTCTTTATTTAAATTTCATTATTTTTAATTTATAATGTGAGGTTATTATCATGTCAGAAACTTGACAGTTTCACAGAAAACTGAGAAATTTCAAACCAAAGACAACATTCATCACCTCCTGAATTTTCTTTCCCCAAGCCAGATTTAAATTTTAATTAATTGATAATTCCCTAAGATATTTAAGACTTCCCCTAAGATATTTAAGACAAAATATATCATTAAGAAAATTATGTTTCTCATTTCTCATAAAATGGCTATTAGGAAAACAAAGAAAAATTAAATGTCCAAATATCTAGCCTTCAACACAATTCTGATATTTTGAATAGTTAAAATGCCCTGGTGAATAGGGGGTGGATTTTTACAGCTTTAATCCTGATAATGACATACCTTGGTCTTCAAACAATACCATGGAATCTGTTGTTTATGCAACAAATCAAAGAACACAAAAACATGTACTGTCCTGTGTTTGATGATAAATCCTTCTGTTACCTTTAAACTTCATGAAGTGATCAAATACCTTCACAGTAACAAAATGCAGAACTAAAACAAGTAAAACTATACAAGTAAATACACACTGGTACCCTGTGAAATACTGATAGACTTTTGAAGCTTTATTGAACTTATTTTATTTCAGTTGAATATGTGTACTATTATCCTCTTTGCCTGATAAAATGCTTTTAATTCTATAAAACCTGATTCAATTACCACCAATAGTTGTAATACAAGGTAGAAAGTTGTAATACAAATTGAAAAGTGACAGAAGCTGTGAAAAAATAAAGATACTGTGGAATCTAAACACAAAGAAAGACAATCAGGTCAAAGTAGGATCTCCTATGTTTTTCCTCTAACAATATTTGTCAGAAAAATCTTCCATAATTCTTCCAATGAAAGGAAAATTTACTGATAAGTTTATACCTCAGCATATATGTCTAGTCAAAATCTAGAAGGTAAAGAACACTTTCACTAGCAGAATAGAAAGAAAAGAAATCGCAAAAATTAGTACAATATAACAATTGTTTCAGAAAACTACAGTTAAAAATTAAGAGACAGCAATCTAAAGTCAAATCTTAACTATATTGACAGAATTGGTTTATCAGATACCATAGACAAAATGATATTAGAATCTCTATTAGAGAGCTGGGCAATGCCGGCGCACACACCTAATCCCAGCACTCAGGAGGCAGAGGCAGGCGAATCTCTGTGAGTTCAAGGTCAGCCTGGGCTACAGAATGAGTTCCAGGAAAGGCACAAAGCTACACAGAGAAACCCTGTCTCAAAAAAAAAATGAAAAAAAAAAGAATCTCTATTAGAGAAGAATCATGTCTGATTTATTTCAGAATTATCAATAAATATTATAATAATATATAGAGAGAGTATAGCTCAATTATATAAACTGTCCACTTAATTGAAGGAAGAAAGTAATCTATACAGGAAGAATGGCAATATAATTGTTAAGGCTGGCATGGACTAGTGTGTTGGAAAAATTGGTATTCTGCTTAAGATAATACTAGCTGACATTTGATGATGTCTACTAAAATTTCCTTGCATTGATCTGAAAAATTGTATCTTCCTTCCATGGTCTTCATGCAGAAGAGTTTACTTTGCTCCAGAATGATGTATGCTTCAGTTCTCAGATAGAAATTTCTGTAAGAATAAACTAAAAATCTCCATTTACTCTGAGATATTTTTTGTTGCTGTTTTTCACTTGTTTGTCAAACATTTTTCAATTCTATTCCAAATATATATCTTTACCTGATTAATACCTATACATTATACTTTATGGGATGAATTTTAATAAAGAATGAAGTACAGTGCCAAGACAATAGTTTAGATGGTTTGGGGAAAGCTCTAAAGAAAACACAATTACATCATGAAGATTTGTATTTCAAATATCCAGCACCCAGGTAACATGAAGCTCTGATCCTTGGATATTTACTTACAGAATGTTCTAAATGACAGTTTTTGCAAATGCTAGTGTACCCAGAACCCCAGAGCCGAAATCTTTCTTTGTATTAAATTCCTAACAATAGGAAGTCCAAGAAGAACCAAGATAGATTGTGAGATGGAGACATATCCCTTTTCAGCAAGAATAAAACTAGATTCCCATGACTCCCAACTACATTAAGAAAATATGACTTATTGTTTAGAGTAATAAGTCAAAAAGTCAAATATATTGTTTTGTATTTGGCTCTAGTGCACATTTTTGTTATGTTTTTGTCCTCTGGGGCCAGGAGTGCTACAAGTTTTGTGCTTAGATAGTGGCATGGGGATGATTGCTTTAAGTATGGGAGTTGACTTGTGAGCTGCTTGGCATGAATTACCTTTTGAAGGTTAAAAAAATCCCTAAAATTAGGTTCTGTTTATTTTAATTAGGATGAAAAAATTACGAGCAGGACTGGGTAGGGATAATCCCTCCCTATTAAGTATGAGGAACAGCTGCTAAAAACAGCAGGCATGTTATGGTTGCTCTCTAAAATGAGCATAGGTCAAACACATAATGTGTTCTGTTCAGGGATTTAGAGTGGCATATGCTGCACTAGTTTCTACCTCACAGCAGGGAGGAATTTATCCATGCAGTGATACAAAGGCTTCATTCCTCCTTAGGTTTCAGACATCCATCTCAAAATTATGTATGAATGGACACAATGGAGTTAATAGAAGAAGATATGGTGACTTCAGCACCATGAATTACTGAACTTAATTGCCTGTCTGATGTTCAGCAAAATATACTATCTATGTATGAAAGAAAGTTTTCATCTTGAACTATGTGAATTTATAGCAACATACCTGTCATGACACTGTGCATTAGTTACAGCCTCAGAATGTGTTGTACAAACCAGCAGTGCCTGAGTTCATTTTGGCATATATACAAAGACATTTTGCTTGAGCAAGACTATATACACTCAAACAGGAGAAAAGAAAGAGAAAAGTCTAGAGATTTTAGTTAAAAATCGAGGTATATAACTTCTTTATACTTGTAATATATTGCTGTTCTGAGCATGATTGGCTAAGGTACAAAAGAGGGAAAGAAGGTATTCCTAGCTTACTTTCTATTGATGTAATAAACACCATTATAAAAAGCAACTATGGAAGGACAAGGCATGTGTTCTCTTATATCTATCATGAAGGAAGTCAAGGCAAGAAATCAAAGAAGGAATGTGGGGGCAGGAACTGAAGGAGAGGCCAAGGAAGAATGCTGCTTATTGGCTTGCTCCCCACTGGATTCATCAGCTTACATTTCTATGAAACCCAAGGATAGCATTGTACATGGTTGGGGCCCTCCTACATCAGACATTAATTATGAATATCCCCCACAGACTTGACTGCAGGTTAATCTGATGGATGAATTTTCTCATTTGAGGTTCCTTCTTGCCATATGACTCTAGCTTGTGTCAAGTTGGAAAAAAAAAACTAACTAGCACAGAAGGCTAGGGGATGATCTGCAAAGGCCTACCCCCAGTTATCCATCTTTGCCAACTGGAGCCCATGCTCCAAAGCTTTTTCAGCATTCCAATATAGCCCTTCCATCTGGGGACCAAGTGTTCAAACATATGAGTCTATGTGGGATATTTCACATTCAAAACACAGTCGCATTAGAAATAGAAAATCTCTACTGTAATAGGCTTAAAGTTCAAGTACATGGAAGGATTAGACAAGATAGCCATCAATTCATGGTTAATCTGTGTTACATAGTAAGTCTGAGGTCATCCTGGGCTGTATAATAAGACCTTGTTTTTGTTGTTGTTGTTGTTGTTTGTTTGTTTGTTTTTTGGTTTTTTGAGACAGGGTTTCTCTGTGTAGTTTTGGTGTCTGTCCTGGATCTCATTCTGTAGACCAAGCTGGTCCCAAACTCACAGAGATCCACCTGGCTCTGCCCCCCCCCCCCGAGTGCTGGTAATCACCCCAAAATAACAAGTCATTGCTATATGTATTCACTATGTCACTATAACGTTCTACCAAATACTCAAAATATTGTCACTAATTCCAATTAAAATGTTCCAAAATATAGAATAGTAAAGCTTTTCCCAAGCATATTCTACAAACCAACCCAGTGTTACCCTTTTTTGCAAAACAAAAAAGTGAAAACTACAGTCTTGAACATATATGTAAAAAATTTAAAACAATGTACCTGTAAGCTGGATCCAACTACACATTAAAAGATCACCTACTATAATAAACTTAGATTGATCTTAGGAATATAAAGGCAGTTTGATATAAATAAATCCATAAACATTGTATACTGAATTAAGTAAAAATACTACATGATCTTTTGAAGAAATAGGTAAAAGACATTTGACAAAATTCGACATATAACAAAAGTCATATAGAAGTCAACCCAACTTTGAAAATGTATGAAGGATTAGTAGAACACATGTGAACTGAAAGAAGGGGAAATGCTCAGTGTTAAAGAATTATGTGTGGGTGTAACAAGGTGTGGGGTGAAAGAACAGTGGGAAGGTTAACAAAAATAAATGATGAAAAAGCTTTATGAAAACCTACTAGTTAGTAAAACGACTTCAAAATACTACTTTTAAAGAAGTTCAAACAGAATTTCCTTACACAGATGGATAATAACACTCCCAGAAGAAATGGGTTATTGAATGAAAACTGCAATGGAAGGCATGGAATACCTCTCAATTGTTTATTGTTAATGGAGGTCCCAGAAGTCTCCAAAACAACACAGACTACTGCTATTGTCCTTGTTTACTTAACATAACAACACTATAAGACTATTTCTGAAAATACCACAACTGTGGCTCTAGGACATTAATAAATAAATCTCAAAATGACCAGGAAACTGCCTTCCTGCTGGCTATATTCTATAATTCCAGAATGTGTAATATGCAAGCTGTTTTCAGAGAAAAGATATCATGGTCCTATCCAGCACTGAACACTGGAGTACTGAGCGACAAGGCAAGATGTGTCTCCCGGGGCAACAGCAGCACAGCTATTGTGGAGTAATTAACTCCTTTCTGATTGGATTTGAGGTCTACTCTTCAGGATGGAACTTCATGCCTGGGACTGTAATCCTTATCAAAAGCCCCTGATTTTGGAAGGTCACTGTTCCTAGTATAAAGTCTTCTATTATTATTTTGCTAAATAGTCATTCTATCAAATTGCCATCTAAATATTTATGTGTTTCTATATATACACACATACCTATACCTATATATATATACCTAAACCTATATGCTTATACCTATTATTTTGCTAGTCATGCTGTCAAATTATGTTCTAAATATCTGTGCTTATACATATATATATGTATATACCTATATGCTTATACCTCTGTATATGCATATAAATATTTATGCTCATACATAAAAAATATATCTATACCTATATTATTACAAACACACACACACACACACACACACACACACACACACCAATTAATGAAAAAAGATGCCATTGATTTGAAAGAGAGCAAGGAGGGATACGTGGGAGGGTTTGAAGGGAGAAAAGGGAAGAGAAAACTATTGTAAATATTCTCTCAAAAATAAAAGTAAAAAATTAAGTAAGAAAAATAAAATAAATTCTGCTAGTAATAAAACATTTCACAAGACTTTCCAAGAAAGTATGTCAGAATCTTCAATGTCAATTGAGATTTATTATTCGTCTGATTACCAGTAGTATAATCAGTCCTATATAAATAAGTTGCATGGGAGTTTCCAGAAATGTTACTGTCTTCAAACCTCATATTATACTGAAGAGACATGTTTAAAGCATAATTTCTACTTAGTTTTCAAAAAATTTATCACACTTTAACTTTTAAAACCATATTTACCTTAAATATAACATTTATGATGCTCTCAAGTTAATTCAAGTCGTGTTAAATATGTTCTTAATTAAAAATAGAATTATACCACTCTCCCCTTTCCCTTTCCTCCTTCCAACCCCCTTTCCAGCCGCTCCTCCTCAAACTTCTCACATCACCCCCACACTCTTTGATTGCATTTGTATGTATGCATTTATGTGTGTGAATGAATATATATATATGTCTTTGCATAAATATATACAAATACAACCTTCTGGGTCTTTTTTGCTGGTTTTATGTTTTCAAGGCTGAGCACGCTGCATTGGACAGCCAATAAGAGGGCTCATCCCTGGGAGAGGCTAACTCATTTTATAATGTAGTACTGTTAATTCCATTTCAAACATTCTCATTAAAGGCACTAAGTGGAAAATATGTTTATCCAAATCCATAAACAAATAATCAGATTTTTACTCTTCTCAAGATCATTTTCCAGTGTATATTTATGAAGGCTTTTTGTTGTTGTTGTTGTAATTGATTATGTACAGTTTCCAGTCAACCATTAAAGCCAGTTTATTTATGACCTTGACTTTCATTCCCACTAACACTTTTCACTCCTGAACTTTTATTTTCTTGGAAATGTGTTGAGAAATTGCTTTTAAGTCTTCCCCAGGGATGAATCTCATAATTGGTTGTTCAATACCAAGTGGTCAGGCCTGAAAATATATAAAGTACTAATAGGAACAACAGATTCTATTTAAATATTTATTCATATGTATGTATGTTTCCACAACAGTAACTATAAAGAAAGAGGTAATCCTGAAAATCCTTTACCATAGTCCATCCAGGTAAGAGCATCTTATCCACCTTCCCAGGCATCCTCCTCATTCCTTTGATATACCCCCATACTCCAGGCTTGGAACAGGAGGTACAACCTGTACACTAGCCCAGTGCCCTGTGTTCACCAAACTTTTTTTTTATCAAAGCCGTTTCCAACCTCTAGGCTCAACCTAGCCCATATATCTTGTGCTCTACTCCAACCTTTTGTGTCCATATCAGATACAGAATCAACAAAGGAATTCCATATGTCTTGATCTCATTGCAAAATCCAAACAATGTGAAAGATCAAGGAATTCAAAAATCCAGTAGTCCAACTAGAAAACTCAAAGCCCTGGAATTAGAATGGATCAAGCAGAAGACAGAACATCTGGATCTGTAGATAGCCTGGACCAAATAAGAAAAGAATATGAAAACATTTTTTTTCAAGACAGGGTTTCTCTGTGTAGCTTTGTGCGTTTCCTGAATCACTTGGTAGCCCAGACTGGCCTCGAACTCACAGAGATCCGCCTGCCTCTGCCTCCCGAGTACTGGGATTAAAGGCGTGTGCCACCACCGCCTGGTGAAAACAATTTTTTAAAAAACACAGAAAATGAGTATTAAGGAAATATGGGACACCATGAAAAGACAAAACCTTCAAATTATAGGAATAGATGAGGGAGAAGAATCCCAGGTCAGTGACACAGACCAGATATTCAACATGATCATAGAAGAAAACATCCCTAAACTAAGGAAAGTTATGCTCATATACATACAAGAAGCACACAGAACACACACACACACACACACACACACACACACACACACACACACGCACACATGCACACATGCACAAATATAAGACTAGAAATGAAATTCCCTGTAGCATATCATAGTTAAAACACTAATTACACACAAAAAGAAAACATACAGAAAACTGTATAATAATAAAAATACATGTCACATATTAATGAAACCCATTAGAATAATTGACGGTTTCTGAATTGAAACTTTGAAAGTCAGAATAGCTTTGATTAATGTATTCCAAGTCCTAAAAGAACATGACTGTCAGTCTAGACTACTGTACCCAACAAACCTATCTGCCATAGTTAAAGGAGAAGGAAAAAGTTTCCATGATGCAAACAGCCTACAAAATTTTTACCTATAAGACAAAATGCAGAGGTTAGGATACTTTGTCAACTATAAATTTGAAGGAGAATTAAGGTCCACAATATACAGCTAGCTAAAACAAAACAAAACAAAACAACAACAAAACCCACAAAAGATTATAAAAGCAAATGGCCCATTCAAAGCTGGAATCTGAACAGAGTCTCAAAAGAGGAAATAAAATTTTCTTTAAAAAAATCTCAAAAAAATGTTCAGCATCCCCAGCAACTAGGAAAATACAGGTCAAAATATCTTTGAGATTTCATCCTATCCCAGTCAGAGTGGTAACATAAACAAGGCATCTGACTAAAAAGATTCTGGGGAGTATGTAGGAGAAAGAAAATCCTTCTTAATTGTTGGTGGATTACAAATTGGATCAGCCTCTCTGAAAATGTGTGGAGATCCCTCAAAACATTAAAACTAAAACTACCATATAATCTAAATATACCAATCCTCGGCATAGGCCCAAATAAGTTGACATTCTCCTCTGTAGATATTAGTTCAGCCATGTTCATTGTAACTCTATTCCAAGTAGCTAGGAAATGTAAATAAGGTAAATGCCCTTGAACTGGTGAATGGTTAATGAAAACGTGGTACATATTCCCAATGGAAATTCAGCTATAAAGAAATATGAAATAATAAAAATTATATATAAATAGGAGAGATCATATTAAGTGAGTTAACATGGACCCTGAAAGACAAATGTCACAGGACCTCTCTCATCTGCAGGTCCTACCTCCAAATCATCAAATCTGAGAATATGAAGCAATAGAGAGGGGAATAGCAGTATACACAGGATTTGACTGAGAAAAATGGGGAAAGGTGTTTTAATTTAATTTAATTAGGAAGGAAGTCAATACTGCAAGGATGTCTGAAAAAGGCAAAAGGTACATGGGAGGGGTTAGAAGGAGGACATGGAAGAGGGAAGCAATGTAATTATATTTTTAAAATATTAGAACAAAAGAAAAGGAGGCCAGGATTTGAGAACTCGGGGGGGGGGGAGCATGGGAAATTTTAAAAAAAAGAAATTCAATTTTATAGGAAAGGAAGAAAATGTGAAGTTGGAAGAGGTATGTACCAGGGGTCTAGGAGGAGTTGGATTTGGGGAAATGAGTGGTAGCTATGATATAAATACATTTTATAAGTGTATGAAGCATACTTAAACTCTAATACATCTGTGAAAATGTCCAAAAACAGACACATTCCTGCTGCTTAACCTATTATCTCACAACTCCTACTAGTCCTACTAAAAATGTGCTAAAAGAATGAGAAAACAATATTTGCTACTTTGGGATAATAAGCACTCAGCACAAAAAGCTATGTTTAAGATTTTGAAAGAAGAGAGTCTGTTAAACTATGATTTTGATGTGTTAATTTGTCCAGAGAAATAAATCAATTTAACTAAACTACCACAGAATTGACCAATTTCTTATAGAAAGTGACCACAACATGACCGCATGATTGTTTTTCAACTACTATAATGAATTGTTTCTGTGTAATGAAGCAATCTCTAGTAACTGATCTGATTGAATAGTCTGGGCAATCCAACCATAGCCTTTGTGAGCATATTCTCGGAGGCAGAATTGAGAAGACAGAATTTATATAGTCCCTTATATAAAATTATGTAATATCCTAACCCATGCCTGATGAGGAGGCTTTTCAGTCTAAACTAATAGTTACTGTTCTGTCCTTATGAATTCCAGCATGTTGTATCTGCTCCTTTATTCTGACCTATCTATTTGCTTGTATGTGTTTATACTTTGCAGCTTGCTCAGATATCATAAGATACTAATGTAGCATGCCAACAGATTTCACTAGGATACTTCAGTCAGCAGCTGGAGAGGTTCCTCAGCAGTTACATGTACTGACTGCTCTTCTAGGTTCTACTTCCTAGCACTCACATGGCATCTAGATTCTATTTCCCAGTACTCACATGGATTTCACACTTTCTGTAAATCAAGTTCCAGGAGATCCAACACCATATTCTGACTTCTGTGGGCACCAGACACTCATGTATCACAGAGAAACATATGTCAAATACCCATACATATAAAATTAAATTTTAAAAAGATACCCTCAGTCTTCTAGGGAAAAAAATTCTAAGTACCCTTTGAAATGACAATAATTTATACATAGGTAGCATGGTGGTATACTGTTGTGGAATATTAGTTTGGGATGTGTTACATTATTTATGCTGTGGAATGTTTGTTTAATGATGCAAAGATGTGTTGCATTCTTTTAAGTTGCATTTGTTTAACTCTGTGAAGCTGTGTTACTTTGCCTGTCTTAAAACACCTGTCTAAAATACCCGATGTTCTAATAAAGAGCTGAACGGCCAATAGCAAGGCAGGAGAGGGATAGGCAGGGCTGGCAGGCAGAGAGAATAACTAGAAGGTGAAATCTAGGCTCAAGAGAAGAAGGAGGAGCAAGAAAAGGAGAAGGAGAGAGGACACCAGGGCCAGCCACCCAGCTAATCAGCAAGCCATAGAGTAAGAAGTAAAGAAAGGTATACAGAATAGGGAAAGGTAAAAGCCCAGAGGCAAAAGGTGACAGAATAATTTAAGTAAAGCTGGTTATTAATCCAGTAACTGATGGAAGAAGGTGCAGAGATCCACAGCCAAGCACTGGTCTGAGCTCTTGGTGCCCAGCTGAAGAGAGGGAGGAGGGATTGTACAGGCAAGATGGGTTAAGATCATGATGGGGGAATCCACAGAGACAACTGACCTGAGCTAGTGGGAGCTCACAGACTCTAGACCCACAGCTAGGGAGGCTGCATGGGACTAACCTAGGCCCTCTGCATATGGGTGACAGTTATTTTAGCTTGCTCTGTTTGTAGGGGCCCTAGCAGTGGGATCAGGATCTGTCTCTGGTGCATGAGCTGGCTTTTTGGAACCTATTCTCCATGCTGGGATGCCTCACACAGCCTTGATGCAGGGGGAGGAGCTTGGTCCTGCCTCAACTGGATATGCTATGCTTTGTTGTCTCCCACGGGAGCGCTGCCCCTTTCTGAATGGAGGAGTGGATGGGCAGGAGGGTGGTGGTTAGAAGGGAAGTGGGGGAAGGGAACAGGAAGAGATGAGGGAGGGGAAACTGTGATTGGTATGTAAAATAAATTTAAAAATTAATAAAAAAGGAATGTAGCATGAATTGTAAACGGTCTTATAAATAGAAAACCCGGAAGCCAGATATTGAGGTGAATGCTGAAAGATCAGAGAAGCAAAACAAGCCACAACCAACCCCACTTTGCCAACTGCTCAGCTGATACTGTTTCCACAAATCCTCAGACTAAAAGCTTCTGAGTCCTCACCTGGAAGGGATCTCAACTGAACTGCTACTAAAAGCCTAATAGTTTAAAAGCCTCTAGTTCCTGGTCCTCATGCCTTATATACCTTTCTGCTTCCTGGGATTAAAGGCGTGTGTCTTTCCCAAGCACGACATGAGATCTCAAATCCTGGGATTAAAGGCATGGGCAACCATGCCTGGCTCATTCCTAGTGTGGCCTTGAACTCACAGAGATCCAGATGGATCTCTGCCTCCTGAATGCTAGGATTAAAGGTATGTGCCACCATTGTCTGGCCTCTATGTCTAATCTAGTGTCTGTTCTGTTTTCTGACCCCAGATATGTTTTATTAGGGTACACAATATATTGGGGGACACAATATATTACCACAAAGGAAAGAAAAACTGGATAGAAATAAACCAAGCTAAGTCCATGCATTCAAAAGGAAGAATAAGTCTCCATTTATTTATTTGGGAACTGGGGGGCAGGCTCCCAAAGAGTAAAGAAACAAACAAACTACAGTATACAGTGGTCACATAAGCACTGGGTATTAAACAAAACTCAAAAATAAGTCTGATCATTTCACAAGTATAAAAATTTACGTAACTTGGTTTTCCACAAGAACTAGATGGTAAGGCTCTAGTCTGAAAATATAACAGTTTTCTTAAGACATAAAGGAATCAAACTGGAACATACCTGAAAACTCCATAAAAGATGCCATGCAGGCTACTGGGGGAGTAAAACCATGAATGGCATCACCCAGTAGTGAACCCTCCTTGCTATACTATTTATATTTCCAGTGTGATTTGCCCACTGAATAAAGAGTGCCACAAAGATTATGCTGGTAACCAGTTGCTTTTAGATTGAGGCCTGTTCTGCAGAGAATTCCTGGCTGGTACCGTAAATGTGGTCAAAAGCCCAAAGTTCAGGAGGTCATAGAGCCTGTGCTAAATAGGCATGTGAAACTTCTCTATAGTGGTCGGCCCTTTTTTCAGAGATTCATAATTGGTTAATGTCCTGAGAATAGGTGACTATTGAGTGCTCAAGTGACTAAATCGTGCATCTATATCAAGCCCAATCAGGAATCAGAGAACACTGTGGAAGAGGGAACAGAAAGAATATAAATGTAGATAACTGAGTGGAATGTCATAAAATATTGTCTTCTGGACATGTCATTGTCACTTCACTCATGAATTCACTATAGCTACAGTTACCTTCACAAAGCCAGCCTCAAATCAGTCTACCAAAGGCAGTTAAGTTTCCAACAATCACAACACTAATTGGATTCAGTGTATTACAAAAGCAAAAAAAAAAAAGTATAAGATAGGACAACAAGGAGGAAAGGGGATGTTGGGGGTTATTAGCAGAGTGAGACAGGAGATATGGGGTCCATATGATCAGAATACACTACTTACATATACGAAAATGTTCAAAATAAAAATATATCCTATTAAAATTTTTTGAGCAAGTTGTTTAATTTTCTTATATTTTTGGTTGTGAGCCTAGCCTTTAACGGCTGAGCCATCTCTCCAGCCCAGTTGTTTAATTTTCTGAAAATTCAGACATCCATCTTTAAAATTGAGATGGAATGACAATGGCATTCTTGGGTTGTTGCTGTGAGAGTAAAGTAACAGTATATGGCATAAGAAAAGTGCTAAGTAATTCATGATTCTATACCTGGACATTTTGTGTTTTCTATATGTTTACAAAAGAGGTTCATACATGTAAAGGTTCTAACTATTTATTAAAGTAATGTGAATTCTAAGCAATTTTAAAAGTAATGCACTTAATTGTCTTTGGATAATAAAAATTAATATTTTATAATTGGCTATGAACAACACACTACCTAGATTTGATACCAAATGCCACCACACTGAAACATATGCCCAGAATGTCTTTATTATTTGCTGAGGTTCTACAGGTGAAGCACTGCACCTGTTCCTTGTAGTTCCTGTAATCTCCTTTTACACTGAATGGTTCTGGCAGAAATGATGTTCTCCTGAAGTTCCAATCAACATGAAGGGGCATCATAGAAAGTCTAATAAATAAATAACCATTCAGCCATGCTTCTATAGCAGGAATCTTAAAGAGTCTTATTAATAAAATCAAACCCAAGCCAGGTATTGGGGTGAACACTGGAAGATCAGAGAGACAGAACAAGCCACAGTTACCTCACCTCGCCGGATCCTCAGCTGGTCTTGTTTCCTCAGACTGGAGGCCTCTGAGTCCTCATCCAGAATGAATCTCAGCTGAACTGTGCTGCTCCAAAGCCTAAAAGCTTAACCAGCCAAATGCTTCTAGTTTCTGGTCCTCATGCCTTATATACCTTTCTGTCTTCTACCATCACTCCCTGGGATTAAAGGCTCGCTTTCTGGGATTAAAGGCGTGAGTCACCATGCTTGGCTGTATCCTTGAACACATGGATTTCTGCCTCTGAAATGCTAGGATTAAAGGTGTGAGTGTCACCATTTTCTAGCCTCTGTATCCCAGATAAATTTATTAGGGTGCACAATATTTTGGGGAATACAATACCACCACATGCTTCTTTAGGTTTCAGTTCTCAAAATTCAGACAGTAACCATAATTGAGCTCTAATTGGCAGAGAAAGGAGAAAATGTAGGAATATTTCTGTGGCAAGTTAATTCTACAACTGCATAGTCATGTACAAAACCCTTTAGATATCAAAGAAGATTGGGAGGCAGAGGCAGGCGGATCTCTGTGAGTTCGAGGCTAGCCTGGGCTACCAAGTGAGTTCCAGGAAAGGCGCAAATCTACACAGAGAAACCCTGTCTCGAAAAACCAAAAAAAAAAAAAAGAAGATTAATCTGATTAATCTATGTATAAAGATTATACTTTGTTGAATGTTTTTAACATCTTCATAAAATTACACAGTCACACATGAACAGGACCATGGAACAAGAATAAGATTTAACTTACAATGGAAAAAAACATTATTGTTGGGATACAACTCTATGATTTTTCTGCTTTTATATACATCTGATTAGAAGAATTGAGAATTTGTCTAGACTACCTTTTCAATAATATTTATATATTAAACAACTTTGGAAGGTAAAGATACTGTCTTATTCCAGGACACAAAACACATTTGTTAGCTGTGCAGAACAATAAAGAAAATACTTCCTTCAGTGCAAAGTGTTAGGGAAGTTAACACATTGGAATTTTCTAAATCCAAAGTTTTCCATCTGTGAAATACACTACTACATGTGCAGCAGATGCTACCTCATGTAACATGACTCCTATGGTACACAAAGAACAAAGGGGGAGAGTTCCAAATATAATCATACTGCCTGCTGAACCCTCAGGAATACAGTTCTTTGTCTCTGGCCCAAGAATCTCATGCTTTCTTTCAGCTTCCATGAAGCTGTGGTCAAGGAATATGTAAACCAGAAAGTAGTTTTAAATCTCAGACCCTTCACTGTGGAGTATTCCTATGTACTGTGTGAATATATGTCAGTATGACTGGTTTAATAAAGAAGCTGACTGGCCAATAGCTGAACCAAATAAGGTTAGGCGGGTGAGCCAGAAGGAGAATTCTGGGAAGAACTTGGGCAGAGTCAGAGGAGTCTCCAGGAAACACAGAGAGAGCAAGACACGATGGAGGACAGGTAAATCCATGAGCCACGTGGCAATACATAAATTAATAGAAATGGGTTAATTTAAGTTGTAAGAGCAAGTTAGTAACAAGCCTGAGGTATCAGCTGAGCATTTACAATTAATATTAAGTTTCCATGACAGTTACTTGGGAGCAGCTTGCAGGACAGGAGCTTCCACCTACACTTTACAGTTCTTAGTTATGTTACTGAACATTTATAAAATTTCTATAAAATTTAGTATCTTGTATGAGTTCTACTCATAACTCATGATCCTATTTTTAAAGGAATAAGATATTAAGAAGAGTACATTAGATAATAGTTTTGAAAGTTATTTATAAATTTAAAATATTATATAAAATTATAACCATCATTGTCATATCATTTTAGCTACTATTAAAAGCATTTTATTTTCCCTTTTGCCTTGATCTATTGCTCATTCCTCCAGAGCTGCCGAGTAAGAAAATTTGCTATGGGATTTTAAAAAGTTGTTCATTATTATTCTATTATTTAAGGACAATAATAGCTTCCAAAATATCCTCTCTACTTCCATTTTAGGAGCCTCAAATTTATGAACCACACAAGAGTCTGAATGGATTTTATAAAACACTCCCCTTTCCTGCTCAAACTTTTCATGGTTTCCCATTACACTTTGAGTAAGACACTAAATTACCAAATGCCTTTAAAGATCTTTCATGATCTGGTCTCTGCCTCTCTCATCAGCTTGATATCTACTTACACTAGTATATCACATGCACGTGATGTAAATGTTTTTCAGTTTATTAAAAGTACCTTATTCCTTTTCATCTCTAGAATTTGCTCTTTCATCTTCCCTACATTCCTTCCCACCTTCCAAGTCTTTGTTCATTTACTTACTGTCTCAGTTACTTTCCTGTTGCATTGACAAATCACCATGTCCAAGGCAACGTATAGAGTTCATAATGGCTGAGGGAAGAGGTGAGAGCTCACATCCTTGAGGCAAA
Organism: Peromyscus aztecus; assembly: GCA_902168405.1. Lineage (NCBI taxonomy): Eukaryota > Metazoa > Chordata > Mammalia > Rodentia > Cricetidae > Peromyscus > Peromyscus aztecus. The sequence goes on from CABHPQ010048466.1 coordinate 31,614, forward strand.
AAGAAGAACAAGGAATTGCACAAGGCTTTTGAATCCCCAAAGCCCCCCCCGCCCCCCCCAGTAACATACCTCCTCCAACAAACCATGGCACCTAATCCTTTCTAAATAGTTCTACAAACTGGGGACCAAGTATTCAAATACATGAGCGTACAGGGCCCATTCTTATTCAAATAACCACGTAGGCCACCATAGGCTTGTGGCTATATAATAAATGCAAAGTGCATTTAGTCCAACTTTAAAAGTGCTCCACAGTCTTTCAGTATCAACAGTTCAAAAGTTCTAATTGTGAAGGCTCTTTTGAGATACAAGATAATCTTTTAATTGTGAGTCCTTTAGAAATAAAATTGCATACTTATTATATGCAATGGCAAAGAACATACATTATCATTAAAATTTGAGAAATTTGGGCATAGTAAGGAAATACTTGACCACAGAAAGACAGAAACCCAGTAACACAAACCCCAAGTCTACAGCTCCATGTCAGATGTCAAAAGGCTTACATGGCTCCAGCCTTCTAGTTTTTCTTTTCACAATATACTTCTGTCTGTTAGGCTGCTCCCACTTCTTATATGAATATATCCTTTGCTGATATACCATGGCCCTGACACCTCTAACATCTGGCTATCTCTGTCATGGCCTCCATGCAGTTATTCCCCTCCCACATATCTAATCTAAGTGGCTCTCCTTCTTTGAGGAAGATACCACAACCCCTTTCTTCATGTATCCTTCATGATTCTAAAGCCATAATCACCATGGCAATACTATCAAGTTTCACTACCAAATCAGAGTGAACCCTGGCATCCTTGAATCACATTAGTAGCCACTTTGATTCGTTACTGCTTTTCAAGTGCAGAAAATACCTTAGGCATTTTCTCCCTGAAAGTTGGAAGCTTATGTAGGTGGGGTCTTGACCTAAAGGCAACCCATCCCTTTATTCCACTTCTTATTAGTCCTATTTTTAGCCTTCTTATCTCTGCCAGCACAAGCCCTAGCTCCAATATTAAATTTCCCAATGTTGTTTTTCTCTTCAAACTGTACGTTTTGTATTATTAATCACTGTTATGCAGGTAAAGGATATGTTGGGCAAAATGTGGGACAAAACTAATAGAAAAATGTAAGGAATCAACATTAGGCTCTTTTGAAATATCCTCTGCCAAAGAATTCCTTTTCAATTTGGACACAGGTAAATTCTTGGCACAAGGGCAAAAGGCTTTGCTGTTTGCCACAATCTTAGACAAAATATCACAAGAATGGGCATATCACATTTGCCAATATTGTTCTCCTCTGAAAACTCTTAGCACTACTGTCTTCCACGCTTCTTCTATCATAGCCTAACTCCCACTTACAACATTCAACTGTTCTCCTAGTCAAAAGATCCAAGGTCTTCCACATTCCTACCCAAAATAGCATAGTCAGACCTGTCACAACAATATCTAACTGTTGTCTCAGTTACTTTTCTGTTGCTGTGATAAAATACCAAGACCAAGGGAATTTATAAAAGAAAGTGATTAATTTGTCTTATAGTTTCAGAGAGTTAGAGTTCACAGTGGTAGAATCATGGACATTTGAGTGGTCATATCTTGATCTACAACCCACAAAGTGGGATGGTAGTGGAGAGGATTGAGAATCACAGGAGTCTTCTGAGAACTCAAAGCCTGCTCCCATTAACACACCTTCTAATCCTTCACAAACGGATCTACCAACAGGGAACAAAGTGTTCAAATTTATGTGCCAATGGGGGGCATTCTCATTCAAACAATGACACTTGTTTCTTATTTAATTAGGATTCAGTTTACCAAGAATAAACTGTGCCAATGAGTCTAGACAGCCACAGGCACACATACACATGTGAGCATTCAGCCTAAAATATTAATTTCATTTCTCTTCTCCTTCGTTATGAAAAATGTTTTCCTCTTGACACGTGCTTGTTGATATTTTCTATTGGTTAGTGGTAACTTCAATAACTATGAAGAAATTTGGATTCTTCAGAATAGTAACAATACTTCATCACCAAATTTTTAATTGAAAATAGATTTTTTTCATACAGTGTAATCTGATTATGGTTGCCCCTCCCCCACCTCTTCCCAGATCCTCCCCACCTCCTCACTAATCCAAATACACACTCTTTCTTGCTCCCTTTCATTAGAAAACAAACCGGAATCTTAAATGATTAATAATAATAATAATAATAATAATAATAATAATAATAAAAAGCAATAAAGCCAGAATAGGACAAAACACAAAGAAAAGATAAGCCAAAGAAAAAGTACAAGGAACACATATAGACACATAGATACACAGAAATTTAATAAAAACACAAAACTGGAAACTATAATATATAAGCAAAAGACCTATAAGGAAAACAAACAAACAAGCAAAATCCTTAAAATACCTTTGAGTTTACTTTGTGTTGGCCATCTATTGCTGGGCATGGGGCCTGCCCTTAAGTGAGGTTTCTATACCCAGTGAGACTCCATTGGAGAAAACTTTTTTTTCTTTTGTGAGATGTTATGAATTGGAAATAGCTTCTGATTAGGGATGCAGGATTGTGACCACATCTTCTCTAAGCACCGGGACCCCACATGAGTTAGTCTTATGCAGGTCCAATTTTCCTACAATTAAATGCAATAAAAACAGATAATAAGGGCTATCTAATCTGAAATAATGAGATACATCCTTATTTAGTAGTGTTACTTGCACTTGGGGAGTCAAAGTAGGAAAATTGTCTGTAAAATCTAATTTCTTTGAAAATCAAATGTAATAAAAATATTAGAGTTGGGAAAACTTTTCTACTATAGAATTTTCTCTCTGCTGACACATTTCTAATATCTTAATATTTTATTAAAGTACAGCACTCATGACATCAGCACTTTCAGAAACCTTAACAAGATTGTCCATCTAGGCATCTTTCCTAAGACAATTCTTATGTAACTCATATCTCAATAGGCAGGCATTTTCTTTTCCTGTGAGCTTTGTACTATGACTCTAGTTGTTAAGAAAGGATGGACTAACACTAATCAGATTCTCAATACCTGCCAACTTCCCTCCAGCTAAACTCTCATTAAGGGAGGCCCTATCAGTGGGTTCCATCACAAAAGATGACCAACATTTCTTGAGCCTGGAATCTGGGCTACACTAACAAATTGTTTAATGAATGTGAGAATTCAGCACTCAGCAAGCAGAAAGGTTTGGCTGGCAGACACTACCATTTCCTACTGGGCAAAAGAAAAAAATGGGTTTTTTTTTGTTTTGTTTTTGTCTTTGTTTTTTGGATTTTTTTGTTTTTCCAGAGGAGTACATTCTCAAATCCTAGAATATGATGGCATATTTGAATAGAGCAAAGAATTCATACAATTCTAAGAATAATTATACACTTCTCAAAGCTATTTAGAAGTCCAAATCATTGTAAAATGATGAGAGAGGATGAATAGAATCACTGGTCACTCAAAATATTTTTCACTAATAGAAGTGCAGAAAATTACAAAGATACTCTAAGTATATACTAGCCTAGAAGTGAATATTGGGTTAATATGAATTGGACAATTCAACATTTATTTATCATTATATAAAGTCTTATTTTGTGAGTAGATAAATTTAATAAAATAGGAGACAGAAAACTGTATCAAATTAATGATAGGATACGATAATTCTCTGGAAAATCAGAATGTAATGGGTCTCATCCGTTTACTAGATAATTGAACAAATGCATCAAGAGTACAAGGGCTTTGACCTCATTTTTAATTGAAACATTTTATATCTCAGGCAAAATGCTGTGGATTCAGCTTAATATGTCATCCTTAAAATTACAGTGTCCTGGTTGAAATGCTTAGTCTTTCATGTGTCTTATTGAAAAGAATTTCAGGGACATATATTTCTAATTCATGAAAATGCTTTATTTAGAAACACCTCTAATAGATACAACATGCTTATAGTAAGCCCAGTAACCAGAAGTGGGGTATTTTTTTTTTTGGAGTTGTTGGCCAGTTAGGGCCCATAGACTCCTAAACATTAAAGGCTATTCTCAATGATACTGGTTAACCTCCAGAATTTTACATTAAGGTCTATTGCTGAAGAACCACACATTGAGTCACAGATCATGGAGAAATCAAATTGGTACTCATCTCTACTGCCTAGTTTTCATGATGGTAGAAGGTACTGTGCATAGTACTAGAGGAGAAAAGTAACCACTGATCTTATTTAGCTATGAATTCTAAGAACTACAATGGCTAGCTTGTAAGACATTCGACTTGGTACAATGGATAGCTGCTGAGTAAGGCAGAGTCAGAATTTTTAAGGTGCAGCTACTGTTGGATTGACCAATATTCAATGGAAGGCCACACACCCAAGAGTACATGGACAGCACTAATTGTGCTTAATGGGTTCAAAAAAAAAGAAGATACAAAGTTGGAGACGGGTTAACTGGGAATAAAGATGGAGTTGTGAATATGTACTATATATATATTCTCACAGAACTAATAGAAATGAGAAAATATGGCTTCTTTTGTTATACCTTATACACATAGACTACTTATATTATCTTGATGAACAAATTTAAAATTACTCACTGCAAAAACATTACACCTCAGTTGTTATTAATAAATCAATCATAGATGTTTTTATAGATGTATCATATGAATGTGATTTTTAAGTAATTTCATAAAAGCAGTTATATTAGAGGTATTCTACAAGTCTACCCACCTGAATATATTTTATTTCAGAAATATTAAATCTCATCAAAGACTGATCATTCTTTCTACCAAGATAAGAATTCTTTCCCTCAAGTGTACAAAATATAAAAATTGATTGTTTAATATTATCATTTGTTGTTAATAAGTATTTTTATAAATAATTATGAGGATTTGTTATTCATTTGGTAATTAATGCTTAATATATCGTTACCTTTTTTAACTGAGACAAAATAATTGCACTTAGCTATTGGGTATAACATGAAATTTCAATATATGTATATATTTAATTACCAAATTGTTAGGTCTCGAAGAATCCCAGGACAAATGTCTAACTAGATGCCTATTTGACATATCCAAGTAGCCATTGGCCTCCAGGTCCTCCCACATCTCTCAGCATTGCAAGTACCTGTTACCGAGTCATGGCTCTTCTCACCTCTTCTCACCCTGCCCCCTTCCCTAAACCTCGGCAGCCCCTGAGCTTAGCTTCCTTCCCACAGCTTCTCTTTTCCTGTATAAAACCCAGCCATTTTGGCTACACACTCTCTTGGCTCTTGATTCCTCTTGGTTCTGCTCTTGGCTCCATTCCTGCTTCTCTTCTATTTGCCTCTCCTCTTCCCTCTCACATCTCTTCCTTTCTCACTCTCCACATCTCTGTCTCTTCTCTCCTGGTTTGGTTCTGTGTGATAGCCTGGTTCAGTCTGGACCCTTCCAGATACCTCTGGCTGTTTTTTCCCCTCATATCTACAGAAATACTCTCCTCAGCCATACCTAGGTATAGTTATATCCTCATTTTCAGTTACAAATCAGATAAACTAACTTCTGTCAGTTTAGACATATATGACAACTTTTTTGATTTTTGGAATAGTCAAAGTACTCTCTAATATGTATTGTCTCAGTTTCATAGCTATTGTGACTAGAGTGGCAATGAACATGTTATCTTCTGAGCAATTATCTCTAGAATGGGAATTCAGTCAAATCCTTTGGGCATATGCTAGAGAGAGGTATAGCTGGGTCATGTGTTAGATCTACTTTTAACCTTTTGAATTATCTCCACACTGATTTCCATAACAGTTGCACAATTAACAATCCCTTCAACAGTATATGAGGGTCCTCTTTCCCTACATTCCAGGTATTTAAATATAGTTTTTTAAAGAAGCTGAAAACTGCAACTACACTCACAATCAGAATGGAACACAAATAATATAGTGTAAACTGTGAAGTAGAAAGTTAATAATTAGAAGGGGCATCAATAGACACATGTCCCTGGCCAAATCAGTCTCTATTTCAGCGCCTACTTGATTGCATACATGGCTGACCTCATGGTGCTCATCCAGGGCTTCTTTTCCCTATTATTTAAGGTCTCACTGAGGAAGAGTCTCACTTTTAACTATGGTGTTACTAGGATCTTAATTTTAAGTGTCTTTGTTTCTTTTACAAATTCAAAGTCCAGAATTTCTGTATCTCACATAGTCTTTCTCAACTACTGTTTCCCTCCTGTATCTTTCTGTAGTCACAGGCCTTTCTCTTTAAATCTCATGGGTGTACAGGAATGTGCTTGGTGTCTCTTATCTACCAACTTCCTTCATTAAAACTCATTTATCATAACTCATTTAGTCACACATTATTAATCCTTGTATTGTTCTATGATGGGCTGTCCAAGCTCTTCCTGCAGCTGATGGGAGGGAGAATTACAGCTTCCTGGCTTCTTTGTGAGACTAGGTCTACAGAATTTCTAGATGTAGCTGCTTGGCTGCTTCATAGAATCGAATTGGTGGGATCTGAAAATGGCTGTGAACAGAAAGATCCAGCATCATCAAGGAGATATAGTATGGATGTACTTTGTCCAGAACAATGCAGTGGTATGGTAACCACTAATTCTTCATCTGTAACCTACATGATTCTCCAATATTAAATGGCTCAGGTATCTGGAGTCTAAGTGGTTACCGACAAGAGTCTCCTGTTGTCCTTTTAAAACTAAACGAATTCACTCCTAGTTGAGGAGTGCTCTGTAGAGATAGAGGTATAGATGCTCTATGGCTTGTTCCCTTCTTTATAAGGTCATTATAAATCTTCATGCTATTTGATATCACTGAGACACTCCTATAGCATTCAGCTGCACTGCTTCAAATGTTCCAGTGAAGTAGCTGTGCTATTGTTCTTATTTTTATCCTTTGTAATATAAATAAGCACATCAACCATTTTGTCAATGTCACCTTAATAATTCTGTAAAAATCATTAGTGTATCATTTCATAAATTAGATCACAATTGCTCATAGACAGATTACAAAGGCCACTACTAAAAAAATGGATTGAAAATGATCAAAGTATATTATATACATGTATGAAATGTCATAACAACTCATTAATTTGCACAATAAATAAATGAAAATAATGGTATATAGTATCTAATGAATTATAAATTCACCTCTTTAAAGTCTTTATGTCATGGGCAATAGTAGTTTGGAATTCTGATTATTTATTTCCTTTTTGTGGCAAGAAGCACAAATATCGCAGTGAGACTAAAAAAACAAGAAGCAGATAACAACATACAGGGAAAATCAAAAATTCACACAGTATATTAGATAAATGTAATTTCAGTTTTTCTCTTTTTATGTATAGATAGGGTTTTATATTTCAAAGAAAATTTGCATATGTACAGCCAACAAGAATTCAACTGTTGTGATTATTCATATACTTAATTCTGAAATTGTGGCCTTTCTAATTTCCATTTTCATCAATTTAAATATATGCATAATATTCACTTACTATAAAATGCAGAGCCAAATGGAAATTAATTTCATTACATCTCAAAGAAATCTTAGCAAAACTGTCATTATCTACATGATATTATACTATCTAATGGGTTTAATGCTTTATTAGTTCTGTTAAGGTCAAAAGTATCTTGAGAACTGTCTTTTTAAATTTCTTTTATGTTTTTTGGTGCAAAAGTAAAATAGCACTTAGTGAAACACTCAAACCAAGCAAATGCAAATGAATACAAATAGAAAATTCCTTGCAAATCCACCCGCTCTCATAAAAACAAATGGCTCCTTCATTTTCATATGATTTAGTCTAATTCTTCATGACTATTTATAAAATAAAACATGTCTATATATGTACCACATCATCTATATAAATTTCATAAAATCTTTCAGGTAGGCACTGAACACTGGTTATATATTGTATGGATACGTGGGTATGTAGCTTTTTCTGTTGTTTGAGTATACAATAAACATCTCTATTATAGATTATATAAGCATTTAAATAATGGAAATAAAATGCGTATGTGTATACACAATTACACATATAAATGCACCTGTTCAATATAAGTAGACAGTCAAATGTGTTAAGTTTAAGTTAATCAGAAATTCTTCCAAAGTACCTTTCTATGGTATATCATTTTCATTTTCTTATTTTTTCTTTTATTTGTTTTTTGTTTCTTTCTTTCAATTTTCCATAAGTATTAAGGACTCTCAACGTTTAGAAATAAGTAAACAAAAAAGTCAGTTTTTAAAATAGGCAAAACATACAAGTACTTGACTAAATATGACATAAGCATATGAATAACTGACAAATATCATTAATTGTTAAGGGCCTACAGCTTCAGGACATGATGAGATGTCACCTATTGAAAAGACAATGCTAAATGCTTGTGAGGACTCAGAGCAATTGAATCTCCACCATTGCTGCTGAAATGGAAAAGAATACAAGCAAGCCACTAGAAAGCTTTTTAAATCTTTCTGATGAAATCAAATGAACATTTCCCATTTGATCCATCAGTCTTTCTCCAAGATATTGACCCAAGAAAAATAAAAACATATTTTCACATAGAGTATAAGCATGTTTACAGAAAGATGATCCCAAACTAGAAACAACTAAATGTCCAAGAACAGATAAATGGATAGACATATTATAGTGTAGGTGTTCAGTGACACACTACTTATCAACTAAAAAGAAATTAATGAAAAAACTACTGATAATGTAATATCATAGATGAATACCAGTAATGGAGATAGTAAATTAAAGAAGCCATTAATCAGGTAAGATTAAATATGTATAGTATTTTATTGATTGGCTTGGGAAAGAAGAGGAGAGGGGTATGACAACAAGAGAACAGCATGGAACATTTTATATGGAGTTTAGGGACTGTTCTTTCTATCTTGGTGACAGTTGCACAACTCTATGTATTAATCAAAATTCCCATAACTGTCCAACAAAATGAGAACAAATAAATTTCTTACAAAGATTATTTTTCCAATTGGGCAGAACTATAGGGGCAAGCATAATAATATCTATATTTACTGTTGTGAGAGAACATCTCTGGAATATTTGAGTCACAGAAAATATAAAATTGTGCATTTTTGTTTGATTTCCTTTACTGTTATTCTGGGCATTTTTCTATACTTTCTGTGCTACAAACCTTAGTGGCACTGATCATTTAGTAGAAAATCATCAACTAGCTCGCTGTCCCTTATTTTTCTTCTCCTGTACTGAAGAGTTAGTGTATTCCCC
>CABHPQ010048545.1:0-17891 GCA_902168405.1 Peromyscus aztecus
TTGCTCCTTCTGCATTGACCTGAGGATAATCTTTTCACACATGAAAGAAGACCAGATATACCTCTGCTCAAGCTGTGGCTCCCTCTGCCCTCTGGGGGGATGGGGGTGGGGGAGTGTGCTTTCTTTGCAGACCTGTCTGTTCCATGTCTGTCCACAGCTCTGTCTGTACTACTCTCCACGGTCACCCCCAGTCACATTCCATCCTTCCTTACTACTGTCACTTTGACCTGATTTTCATGTACCATGTCCTGGGCCACACCCCTAACTGCTTCTCACCCATCATTCTCTTTATAAGTCCCCCCACTTTCTCCTGCTCAGAGGTTCCTGAGTCCGATGAAGCCTTCAGAGAGGTGGGCAGGCACAGCCTCAGATGACCTCCTCAGAGTCTCCTGTGATAAAGCAGTCACTGCATCTGGTGGGAAAGGCATGTATAAAGCCCCACATGACCTTGAGGCATGTGCTATGAGAGCCGGGGGTATATGAGGCAGGTGCACAATTGCTCGCTCCACGCAGTATCACCCTGCAGCTCCACTCACATCTTTGAGCTGTTCCTTCTTTTCTAAGGACACCCCACCTCACCGTGCTCTACCTTGTTAAACTCTAGAACAACTTCACGGACCTGGGCAGATAGAACTGTCCCTCTGAGGGTACCTCGTCATTCTGTCATTCTCTGTCATTCTGACTCGCTCCTTTCTGCTTGAGCTGTCTAGGCCACATCATGTCTTTTTTCCTAATATTCTCATTAATCAATTGATCCTAACACCACGTGACATGGAAGAAAAGAAAGGGATATGGTATTTTATATGCTATGTCTCAATGACAAAGAGCTGAAGCCATGTGAATGAAGAAGCCCAAAATGAATTCAGTGCTGACCCACTCACTCCAGGCAAAGCATCAAACCTCATCCACAAAGCATGGTTCATAGGATCACATTCTCTAAAGACATTTCCCATCCCTACTGAAGTGAATGATTTCACTTATGCTGTGAAAGATTATGCTGCCACACTTCACAGATTTAAGCCAAAATTGATTGTTCCAGTATTTTTTCATCCGTAAGTTACTAATAGTACACGTGTTATCTTATGCCTGATATTGGACATATTCATCACATATGTTCACACTCATTCCTTGAGCATGTTAACTCACCATATGACATGTCAAACAACCTCCCAACTTTTCTCAGAAGAACCAGTTTCCTTCTCACTAGGAACCCTTGCAATCAGCATGTCCACCTGCCCCTACCCTAGGCCTCCAACTTTCTGCTAGCAGAGTCCACATCAGGACACCTATGTTTCTCTGCAGCCAGGGTTGGAGGGACTCAGCAGCCAGGCACCTGTCACGGTCTGTTAATGATTCATGTGATGCCCAGCCAACCATCCTAAAATCAGTACCCTAAAACCTAAGAACCCATTTTAAATGTCTTCTTACAAGTCATTAAAGACCTGTAAAGACATTGTAAAGTGGAAGTCATAGAATGAGAGACTGAATTTACAACATATAACCAAAAACTGACACACAATTTTAAAATAAATAAGAAAAATGAAGAAACAGTTGAGCTGTTATTTACTAGGGAAGATGTAAGGAAGGCAGGGAGGGAGAGGAGGAAGAAAACTCATGGCCATGACAGCCATGGAAATGAAAGTGTTCAGAGATCACAGCATGCCTAGCAGGCAATGAAAAACTCTTCACACCGAACTACGGGCTGACATGGGCATCTATGCGTTGCTGCTGCTGCTGCTGCTGCACACTTCTGCAACCACTCTGGAATGCAACCAGGGATCACCTAATGAAGCGTGCAGATCCCACAGTCAGCACAGCCTGTGCATGTCACCCAGAGAAGCTGGAGGACACCGGCATCAGAGCACATGTGTTGACAGCTCATAAGAGGAGAGCTCATTACAGTCACAAACAGAGGAACCTGATCACTTCTGCGATACCCAACCAATATAAACACACACCCTAGGTTCACATACCAGAGTATAATGACATACAAGGAATGCTCTGCTAGGCTTCAGAAACCTTTCCAACTTTCTAGAAAGAGCAAGTTCTCCTTCTCACTGGGGTCTGGCACCTGGGAAAGCGGGAACTAACCCTGCACAGCTGTAGAGCAACTTCAATCAGCATGTCCACCTTCACCCCCAACCCCCAGGCCTACAACCCTTTCCCAGAGTCCACATCAGAACTTAATCATTTATGCTTCTGTAGTGGCCAGGGCTGAACTTGGCAGCCAAAGGACTTGGCTACTGCAAAGAAATGAGAGGATTAGAACCAGGAGCAAGAACCCTGTTCTGTCTCATCAATATGCGGCTGAATAAAGAAGCAAAGCTCAAAACAAATACTCCAAACGACATGGACATACATGTGGCATAAAAGCTGAACTGAAACTGTCTAGGGTGATGGAGGAGAATAATGGCGAGGAAGAGATAAAGGAAGCATAAAGATAAAGGAGGGAATAGGCTCCATGTACAATGTATACCTCTGTGAAATTTTTGAAAAATGAATTAGGCAACTGACTCTCACTGATGGCCCAGATGGATATCTTTGGTGCAAAAGGCCTCATCTAAAGCAAAAGAACACATGGCATCCCTTTTACCTGAAAACCTGCACTTGGAATTTGAGGACCTCCCTGTTTATGTTTAAGTGACAGAAGAGGAGATAAAGGGGACTCAAATCCACTGATGGCAACAAAGAAAGCAGTCAGAGTGGCCACTAAGCCCCTCTTGCCTGCCTGCCACCTAGGGTGAAAAAAATAATATGCACATTTTGCAGATGAGGAAAGTAGAGGGTGCTGCAGAGGGTTCTCAGACAGTCACCATCAAACCAGGCTTTGACCTAGGGCCAGACTCCAAACCTCAGGTATCACCCCCCCCCCCCCCCCCCCCCCCCCGGGCAACTGATACACAGATCAATCAAGGCTACTGCAAATAACTGTGACTTCAGCAACAATCTCTCCTGCTGCTGCATCAGCTGGGTGACTTCGGCAACCTTCCCACTATAGTGAGCTTTTCATTTTACAGATGATTCTGCGTTTCAAAGAACAGCATCAATGTGATATCATTCTACAATGGCATTTCTAACACCTGGCGTGCTGGTGGCACAATCAGTCATTTCTTTCCCTTCCCTTCCCATTCCCACCTTGGTGACCTGGCTCTGTACAGCCCCGGTCTGGACTGCCTGCTAACCACCAGCGCGCTCCCACTGACTCCAGACTGCAGAGCAGACAGGATTAACACTGCTGCAAAACTGAAGATGGACAAGGAACTACATCTTCCTCGATTTCCAAAGAATGCACCGGAATGGATTAGACATGTGCCTTCCACAGGAAGCTCCTTGAATATTCCTTAACGCGATACAATGATGAAACAAGGCTTACAGAGCCCCACCAAAGCAAACAACAACTTTACAGATATCTAATTCCCTCTGTGCTGAAAAGCGGGCCCTTGTCATGTGCTACACTCCCTCTCTGGGCCTTGGCACTAACCACGGCCTGACTCACTGAAGCTAGGAACAAGGCAAGTGCACAGCATCTCCCTTCCAGAGCACTCCCTTATGATCCATCCAGTTTTAATCTTGCAGGTCTCGCTACTGTGAGAAAGACACACTTAGGGCTCAAGGCTACACAGGAAATGAGAATGAACCCAGCATTGCCCCACAATAGAAGGTGTGTGGGATCCTGGCCCTTTGTGGTTCTGAGCTCTTAAAGCAGCTCAAAATCCCACACTCCACCTAGAAGCCTGCCAGGAAGAATCTATCAGCCTACAGACCTGTAACTAGGGCTAGAAATACAGCTTATCTGGCAGAATGCTTGCCTATCATGCAAAGAACCCTGGCTTCCATGCCGAGCACCACATAAACTGGGCATGATGCCCAGTACCTGTAATTCCATTATTCGGATGGCGGATACAGGAGGATTAGGAGTTCAAGGTCATCCTCATCTACATAGTTTGAGGCCAGCTAGTCCTAGGTGAGACCCTGTGTAAAAAATAATAGTAATAATAATAATAAAAGATGAGCAGACAGTGTACCCATCATTTCCTACAAAGTGCTGCCTGAGTGTAGCAGGTAGAACAAAAAGTAAGCCCAATGCCTCACAGAACTTACATCTTAGCATCAAAAGAAGTGACTATAGTATTTACCAGATGTCATTAAACCTACAGAAACACAGCATGAAGGTTGAGGCCTGAAGGAGATGAGACCAATGTGGCCATCTGGAAGTAGAGCAGAGCAAGCATGAGGCGCAGGGACAAGCGAGCATGGGGGGGGGGGGAGGTGACGTGGCTGCCCTGGGTCTGCCTAGAGCAGTGGAGGCTGTGGAGGCTGAGGTTGAGGGGCTGGTAGCTAGCTGGTATTTGCAGCCATGGGGGGGATCCAGGTTTTCCCTGTGAGTACTGCCAAAAGTGAGCGTTGACTCCGCCAACCACACACCACATGTATACAGTTGTGAGAGCACACAGGGCTTCAGAGAAGACAGACAAGAAAAGAGCAGCAAAAGGGCAGAAGCAGACAGACACGGAGAGACACGCACATTACAGCGAGAAGCAAGGGAAGGCCGGAGGTTTTCCCGGACTCTTGTTCCTGGTGACTAGCCTTCAGAGATATTTGTACCAAAGATGTCTAAGTAGCTCTGAGGCTCACAGGATACAGGCCTGAATGAAAATGCCATTCACTCCTTACAATGCAGGCAGATTTGGCATGGTAGTTTTGTTGCTGTTGTTTTGTTTTTCTGTCCTAGCCATTCTGAAAATTGGGAGTCTCAAAGACAAGTTTACCAAGCCACGGGTGAAAAGTTTTTCTAATTTTCCTGTCTCTTTTAAGAATTCCATCATTCAAAGGTGAGACTCAGCTCTACCCAGGGTCAATCGTGGCAGGAACAAAACCAATCCCAGGGTAAAGATCCAAAGAGTAAGAGTCAGATCTTCATATCAACTGAAAAGCATAGAGCTAGCTCAGTTTTCAAATAAGGCCAGAGACAAATTACACAATTTAAAAGAATAAATATTTTAAGGCCATGGGTACCACAAGTTCAAAGACAGCTTATCTTGAGGCAATTAACTCATCACGATAAGTAACAGTAAATCAATCCACACTAATTGCATTTGGTGCAAGAGCTTAGAAGAATCTTTAGCGTTGGCTGGTTATTGATTTTATTCTATTATTATTATTGTTATTATTTTGGTAATCACTTGTGAGGTCAAAAATTCAATGTTTCCAGAGAATATACTGCATACTCATAGATGGATAGGACTTTAATTTAACCTAAGACTATCCAGTTTCCATTTTTCCAGAGATGCTTTAAAGATCTAAAGCACAACAGAACTGAAGATGATACAAACGATCTTTAGCACAGGCTCTGTAGCTGGAAGCCAGTTAACAAGGGGCCCATGTGCCACCCAGGTCCACACCTCCCTTCTTCCTCCCACACCCTTCCCCACACTCATAGGAAATAGAGAAACAAATGCAGAACCAGAGCCCTGACTGTCCTTCAAATTCAGAACAGAAATGCAAAATAGAAACTGCCACAAAACCCCACATTAGTCCTACCTGCTGCCCATGAGTTCTGTGGTTCCTACGGTACTTGGTAAGAGTTCTGGCTGCTAACTTGTACTCAGTCAGCATTCTGGACTTGAACTTGGATAAGTAAACACACACCCGTGGGTGTACATCATCAAGGCAGTGAGTGGGAAAAGGACAAAGGGGTAAAAAGTCACCAAGCTCTGAAGGCATAGACTAACGGATGGAGTTATTATGTCACAAAAACATTGATCAAAACCCAAGTACCATCCCTTGAAAACTGCAGTCCTCCTAACTCATGTCCTTTTACTCAATTCTGGGCCTTAGTCTTCTGATCTATAACAGGGAGATATTAATACTTGCCTTGAAGGGTTATCAGGGCAAAGTAAAGTATGCATATAAAACACTTTACATAGCAATGGCCGACAACTGGCATTGTGAGATCACTTGGGGGTACTAGTAACTGGAATCGCTTACAAATGTTTGTCTTCCATTCTAGTTACTGGAGATTATCTTCAATTCCAATTCCTTTGTCACAGGGGTTAGAAGGAAAGCCAGGAATAAACTATTTACACAGCAACCTCCATGGCTGACTTCATCCTAAATACTATCTCTGTCCAATTTTGAATATCTGTTCTCATGTGTTCTGTGTGCTCACATGCCCTTTACCTTCTCGATGCATACCTCACTGCAGCTTGCTGTGATCATATTACAAAGGCCTTTGGCACTTATTTCACTATCAGAATACAAGAAGAGATTATGATACAGGTGCTTAGCAACTGATTTTGCTAAAGGGAGTTGGCTCTGCAACTTGGACCTACAAGGTAATTGTTTGTAAATGCAGGATGAAAGCCTGACATTTCTACCTTTGTTGCTCCTGTCTGTCTCCTTTACTTGGGATGAAGACAGGTAAGTATTATCCTTAAACTTTTCTTCTTGAGTCACCTTAGATTCCT
Organism: Peromyscus aztecus; assembly: GCA_902168405.1. Classification (NCBI taxonomy): domain Eukaryota; kingdom Metazoa; phylum Chordata; class Mammalia; order Rodentia; family Cricetidae; genus Peromyscus; species Peromyscus aztecus. The sequence goes on from CABHPQ010048545.1 coordinate 6,468, forward strand.
AAATGAGGAACTTCATAGGGCAGACCCTTTCCCAGATAAGGGCAAGTGTCCATGAGGGTGAGGTCACACCACAGAGCAAAGTAACCCTCTCCTGAGAGGCAGCTGGCCTCTCAAGCAATAAGGGCGTCTTTGACCACCTTGTACAGCACATCCAGAACATCTAGAGACAAGGATTAGCGGGACCTCATCTTGACCAAGATTGCTTAATTATGCAAATCACATATGCCCCAATTCTCCCCACATATAAACATATAATTTACATCACCATACCACTGATGGGCTTGTGGACACTGAACCCATTTTGTTCCTCTACTGAGTACTGCTCAAATTCCCTCTGACTTGTGGTTACCAACATGCTCCAGGTTTCTAAAAATATTAATTTTAATCAATAGGATAATAAAATCTTAACTCAGCTGAAATAAAACTTTAAAAAAATGCAGCTGGAACAATTGTTGTGCTGGTCTTCTGAGTTCCCACAGCTCCTAGGCATAACTTTTCCCTAATACTCCATACAAGGGCTAGTATTTTTAATGCACATTTGGCTCTACAGGGACCTATGAAACTGGCAGACAGAGGCCAGACTTCAGCCTAGAAACCTGTGTACCCAGCACAGTGCCTGACATAGAAGTGCCTGGTACCCAGATCATCTCACGTACTTTGCATCAAAAGATCCAATAAAAACTGAATTCTTTAGTTGTTCCTACTTTGACTCTGAAAATTCTGGTTGCTGAGTTGTGGTATGATATACTCCATATGGAAGAGTTGGAAAAAGCTTGTCAATGACAATGAGTTTAGAGATCAAGGTCTCCTTTACCTCTATTCAGTTTTGTGACAATGCTGTGGCCAGGCAAATTTCAACTGCAATAACGCAAAAGACTCATGGCACTGGCTGTCAAGGATTCAACCTCATTTAACACATATCAAATATAAATTTGACAGTGTGTTGTCGAGGTGATGGGTCAATTCCCAACCTCAGCTATATCTAAGAGCTCTCTAGCCACAAAAAGGGAAGGACCAATGGCCAAGAAGGTCACATGTTGTGTCAGAAACAAAGGAAGCTAAATAAAGATGGCTCAGCATTCAGCCACCCTGAACAGTTTCCAAAAGGGACATATTTCAAAACTGCTGATTTCAGACTGAATTTTTCTTTGCAGACCTGCACAACTCACATACCACTTATTTTAAAACTTATGCTCCAGAGGCCAGGAGATTCTTGGTGTCCTTGAAGCTCTATAGAGGATGGAGCTAATGTGCAAAGTCTCTCCAGTGCTGAGCCCTTGTGACATGTATCAGTGTGAAAAGCACTGGTGGGGCAGTAGTGATGAGGAGAGAATGGTGTTGGGGGAGGGGGGAATACAGAGCATGAGGACCCTTGCCAGGAAGCAGATTTGGAAAGCATGCCCAGCGGGTCTAGCAGGAAGGGGTGGGGCTGATGAGAAGGGCATGACTACATGTTCATAAGAATGCCATATGGAAGACACACCTGGTAAAAGGTTCTCTCTGCCAAGTGGTATATTTATACATTTGTGTTAGAGGACACCATCAAGGAAATGGTCACATCAGTGGTACATGTGAGTATAACTCTAAGAACAGACAGAGCCCGCCTCAGATACCGAGAACCATGATAGGAGAGAGTGTGCACAGTCAAGGTAAGTTCACTGTGACGAGGAAGATGGCAGAGAAAGGATGGAAACCAACATCTGAGAATCACGTGGTAAGTCCTTGTCACTTAGGTTCTTACTAGTGTCAATGGGTACAGAGGTAGCCAAGGTACTGCTTCTATTCCTAAGCAACAGGTGACTTAGAAAGGTTAAGGGACTTGCCCAAGATCACCCAGCAGTGACAGGCAGGCCTGGATTCTAAGACAGTTTAAAGCACATGAGGACAGGCCTTGCTGTAAGACCCAGGGCTTTCCTCCAACTGCACACTAGTGCTTCTCCCATGGGTGCATGTGAGGGGACATGACTCCAGGTCCTCCCTGCCCTACCTGTGGGTAACACTGTGTAGACAAAATTTAAAAAGAAAAAGAAAAAAAAAAAAACAGCCACTAAAGCACTCTGTGGGTGACCTTGCATCTGTCACTTCTGCCTGCAGCTGGCATTGCCTCAATTGCCCTCCTTTCAGGGGAAATTACTGTGTCTAGCTGAGTGGGGGAGGACCAACATGAACATGCAGTGGGCAGGCACTCTGTGAAGACCTGTCAAGCTGACAGCCTCATGCTTAGAGATCCAGCAGCTTAGTGATGTCCAGAAGTGTTGGTGCTCAAGAGCTTTGCCTTACTGGAAGCAAAGTCCTGACTGTGCTCCCAGAACATGTGAAGATGCTGATCTTAGTATTCCAGCATATTAGCAGTTACACTAACTATAAATGACTGGGCACTCCAGTTAAGACATAGTGATTGTCCGACTGGTTACACACAGGCTTCCATGGCTAGCACGCACGCCACGCAGGTGGACGCACACAGATACAAATGAAGTGTAGGAGGTCTACAGGAATGTGCTCCAAATGGAACGGCTTTTCCTCCCAAAGCTCCAAACCCACTGTAGTGGCTTCGGAGCCCTGCAAGTTTCTACATCAGAACCATGTGGGAAAGCGTCGAGGTCAAGGTCAATGGCTGGGCTCTGGTTCACTGAGAGCACCCCTAGAGCTAGAAATTCACTCTCTACACATTTCCAAGATCCAATAATGATTACAGTGCTGACTACAGAGAAGCCAAATTGGTATGAAAAGTGGAAATGGGGCTTAGAGAGAGCTCCTGGTGCCCCTTTTGGAAAGAGAAAGCTGGTGCTCTCCCCAGCCTTCCGCACAACTATGGTCAGAGTGGACAGCTGTGCAGAGTCATTCCATCCTGTTTCCTCACAGCAGTCTCTGAAATAATTACATCATTGCTGGAAGTTTTCAAAGAGGGGAACAGTGGCTCACATAAAAAAAGGAGCCCCACAAGTGTCCACTAGATGGCCAGTAGTGGCACCAATGGAGGGGCCCGCATCTGCTCAATGCTGGTGACAATTCACACAACAAAGAAAAGAGCATCAGTGTCTAGAAATAAATTTTAAAAATTGAGAATATTAGAGTAAATGCTTTATAAACAAAATTAAATCCAAACAAAAAGAATATGGGCATGATCAGCTGGTTTACACCCCTTCCTTTGGTTCTATTGTGAAACTGGACTCATTTTCAAGAGATACAGGAGGAAAAATAGAGTCAGCATCCTTTGATCACCCACCAGGTGCCATGTACTGGACACACTGCTCATAAAATTATACTGCTTTTAATATCTCCAACACCAGGAGACATATCACCATCAGCATTTTAGGGGTAATAAGATTAACATAAAGAAGTTAAACGACACAACCTACAAATGGCATTGCTGGGAACTAACTCAACCACCTGGTTCTAAAGCCTACAGTTTCTAGGCTACCTCACTGTTCTGGGGTTTTCAAATACCAAAGGCAGTTCACCACCACGTACACAGGACAGCACCAAAGACTAGAGACATATTCATACTCTGCTTTGACGTTAGTTTCTAAGCCATCTTGTTTTTCTTCTTACAGTGTTGTGGGTTTTGCTTACATGTATCAAAGAGGTGACCCTTTTAACTCACATGGCTCAAAAATCAGGCATAGGTTGGGGAAATGGCTCCATGGACAAAGAGCTCCCCAGGCAGGTGTGAGGTCCAGAGCTCATATCCTCAGAACCCAAGCAAAAGCCAGGTGGGCATGACCGATGATCTGCAATCTAAGTGCACAGGAGGCAGAGACAAGGATTCTTAGAGCAAGCTAGCCAGCCAAAACAGTAAGCTCCGGGTTCAGCAAGAGATTCTGCTTCAATATATAAGGGAGAGAGTATTTGAAGAAGACACTCAATGTCGGCTTTTGGTCTCTACTGATGCACACATATAGGAAACCTGCACATATGTGCCCCACACATGCAAACATGCCTATGTGTACACTCACCACACATGTCACTATAACCCTGTCTTTCCATGTGCTCAGTTTGTATTCTTGCTCTCCCCAGTAGATAACATGCCTGTTTATTTTGTGTATATTTTTACAGAAGCTTGAAAGTAAACATAAGAAATACGGTTTTATCATTTTTAATCTTCCTTTTGCAGTTTCTTATACAGATTAAACATCTTTCTACAGAAATGAACAGAGAGATATTTTTAACTCTTTTGAAGCTACAGATTATTCTGCTGTTGTTTGCTGATTTTTTACTTAACCCTTACCGTATACATGGATATATTACCTATTTCTATTAGATAATCCCACAGTTACATTTCATATATCTGGAAGGATATATGCACTAGAAGAATTCTGACAAGTGACTATTTTACATCATCTGTCACATACTTGCAGTGGTAACAGATTCTGCTGTACTCATCTCCTTGGGGCACACACCATTTTCACTCCCGTCAACAACATATGAACAGGGTTATTCTCTCGTGGCCTGCAGTGGGGTGTGTACTTGAACTCTGATGTGAGTGAAAAATGACCTCAGCATGGTTTTGCTGATTTTTTTTAAATCAATGAAGTTGAACATTTATCATGTACCCAAGTTATTCCCTTGTTTGCGGCTAATTCTTTTTACATACTTGCCTATGAGAAAAGTCTTCATAACAATAAGAGATAAATTTTTAAAAATTGTATGAAAATAATTTTAGCTGCTCAGCATTTTTCTTGAATTTTAAAGTAATCTTAAAATTCCATTCTGAGGCTTTGATACCCGAAAGCATGCTAAGAGAAATCTGTTTCCTTGAATGAGTGCACTAATCTATCAAACTAGGAAATAATTCAAGGAAAGGCAGAGAAAGGCTCAACTCAGCTACAATGGTAGATCTGAGCCACCATTTGTATATGTGGCTGTGATTCATGCCTAACTAGACTTTCCTATGACACCCATCTAGTCATCTCTTTCGGTTTCCCCTCAATTCTCTCTTCCCCTCCTCATCTCCTGCACAGTGGCAGCACCCTCCACATCCCCCACGTCTCTCATAAGAAAAAATACAGCACAGCCACATTTTCAGAACTAGAAATTAGACCCAACATTATAGGATGCAGGATTCAAGGGAATCCAGCATCTAATTCTCAAACTTGGTATGTAATGATAGATATGATACCACCAAAATGAAGCATCTTCTTTAGACGAAAAGACAAGACTTTGTTTAAAAAAAAGAGTGTAGTTGAGCTACAATAAAAGCCTGCCTGGAAACACATACTCACTGGTCTAACATTTGCACAGATGTCATGGAACTAACCAACTATTACTGATTATATTTAAGCCAGGCATTGTGCAGCCAGACACAAAGACTAGCCCATTACTTAAACCCTCCAGCTCAGTGGCTGTCCATCACTTCCAAGTGTCTTCTCTAGCGCTCCTCCTCTAAGGTCAACAGTGTTGACTGTTGTGGGAAGGAGAGGAAGCCCTGAGCAAATATGTAAGAAGTAGTTAAGTCCCGAGTGAAGGGGTACTGTTGACATGAACACAACCATGTCAAGGACCCCACTGCCTCAGAGCCATAGGAATAGCAAAGCCTTCCCCAGGTCAGGCTCAGGGAAATGGCAAAGCCTTTCCCTGGTCCATGTGTGGATGTTGACAATATGTGAAGATAATATAATTGTAACTTCCTCTTCCTAGGTGTTTACAGCCTGAGACTGCTCCCCTACAGAGGCCCCCTACACAGATTAACTAAACCTGCCTCCTTATTCAGTTCAGCTGTATATAATAAACCCATCTCCTCAATTCAGACTTGGAAAACAAAAACACTATGTTTCTGAACTGCTGGTGTTTTCCCGTATCAATCCAGCTTTTCTGTCTGGGTACCTGTTGTTTCTTCATTCCCTCTTGCCCCATTTAGGTCAATCCCTAAACCCTGCAAGGCTGAGGCAGACTGTACCCTTGGGAATGCATTTTGATTGCATATACTGTCCGTGATTTCTCAGTGTGATGAGCTGGGCTCTGAACTTCATCACCCATTAGATTTTAGGAGACATAAAAATGCTTCCTGCATGAAGATGTCCACTGTGCAGTTATTTACAACGGCCCAAACTGGGAGCAAGCAAAGGACTCAATTGTGAGGGGCAAGATCAAATAAAGCATGGAACTCAATACTTCTGCTGCAGTCACAAGGAGTTTGCAAGTCCATTTTCATGAAGTGTGAAATGAATGAAAATACTGGGGGAAAGGCAATGCTTTTCTAACTGCTTAAAGGGTCTTTGGCCCTGCCTTCGGCTAGGAGGCTCCTCTACCCTGCCTTCAGCTAGGAGGCTCCTCTACCCTGCCTTCAGCTAGGAGGCTCCTCTACCCTGCCTTCAGCTCTGACTTACACGTGGAGCATTTTCAGCCAACCACCAAGCCACTCAACTATGTCATGGAACCCAACAAAGCTTTGTCAGTGCTAAAGCTGATGCAGTGATTTCCATTTAAAAAATCTCATTTACTGTTGGACTGCAAGCTCATCTTTAAAAAAAAAAATGCATCGAAAGCATTCTCGAGTCTATGAAGAAAGGAATTTACAATCATTCTCAAATCTTATTTAGTGAACACTAAATAAATACATAAATAGAAAATATGCCATTTTAAAAAACAATCCAGGAATCTGTCTTATTTCAGTGTTTCCTGCCATAAGTCATACACGGTAAATTATTAAATCTATCTAAGGAAAAGCAAATTGTTTTCATTTTGCAAACCGGTTGCACAAGTTCAGTAGTATCTGCCTGAGGATCCCAGGCCAAACAGAACACTAGTGAAGATGAGAAAGCTGAATGTTCAGCAGCATTGGCAGGTGAAATGTCCTTGCATACTGTGCATTTTCTGGCCTCCAGAGAAAAGCACCTCCACAGGCAGAAGTGAAAGGAAAAAATGTGAGGGAATATGATTGGCAGAACAGTGTCCCTCCCAAGACACCCATGTCCCAATCCATGAAACTGTTGCAAAGGAAAAAAGACTGCAGGACTGGACTGGGGATTAGCTTTCCTAGCATGCATGAGGCCTGGGTCCATCCCTGTCACTGAAGAAAACACAGTAACAACCAAAAACTAAAGAACAGGAATGAAGACAAAGATCACTAATCAATCACTTGACCATAGGCTAAGGACTTTACCTGGGTTATATGAGTATCATCAGAGGCGCCTTTAAATATTTTATTATTTGAAACAAGGTGTCATACATCCCAAGCTGGTCTTGAACTTGCTACATAGTCAAAGTTGACCTTGAACTCTGAACCTCTTGTGTCCAATTCCTGAGTGTTGGGATCACAGACATGTGCCACCACTTCAAATTTACATGGTGGGGACTGAAATAGAGAGTATGCTAGGCAAGCATTCTATTACCTGAGCCACATCCCCAGCGCACAAAAGGTTCTCGTTCTCTCTCTCTCTCTCTCTCTCTCTCTCTCTCTCTCTCTCTCTCTCTCTCTGTGTGTGTGTGTGTGTGTGTGTGTGTGTGTGTGTGTATGTGTACACACATGTGGTGTGTGTATACCCCTGCACATGTGGCCATGAGGGCACGTGAAGAGCAGAGGCTACTGCCAGGCAGGTAATCTTCAATCTCCACCTTACGCTCTGAGAAAGGATTTCTCACTGAACCCAGAACTCGCTCTCTGACTCAGCTAGGCTGGCAGGCATCCACATCCAGTGATCTGCCTGTCTCCATCTCCCCAGTGCTGTGTTTCCAGATATGCATCAATTTATCCAGCTTTTCACGTGACTGCTGGGGAGTAAACTCAGGTGTTCATGGTTGTTCAACAGCCGTCTCTCCAACATCATCCCCTCCCCAGCCCCCAAAAGAAAGTCAGAGAAGATATGAAGGGACACGCCCTGTTGCTGGTCTTGAGACAGAGGAAGGACTATAGGCCAGAGACTGCAAGGGACTCCAGCAGTGGAGAAAGACAAGGACGTAGCCTTCAACACTGGCCTTGCCAACATTCTCTTTTGATCTTAGTGGAGGCCATGCTAGACTTCTGAGTTATAAAATATGTATGCTGTTTTGACACAACATGGTGGCAATCCATTTTAGCAAGAGGAAACCAACACAGGGGTGCAAGGGGAGAAGACAGAAGAGGAATTGCTACTGTCTGGATGAGAGTGGCTGGTGGGAAACAATTCCATACTGCTTTATGAGCTAACAGACTGGCACAGGAAAGTTACGGGTCAGGTAGGAAGGCTGGCTTTGGTGTTCCTCAACCTGTATGAGCTTCATTCTCAGCTGTGGTACTACTTGATAAAGAGGATCCAGAATCTACTGGGAGCCTGAGGGAGACCAGCCATGTCTCGGGGACCAGCCATGTCTCAGGGACCAGCTCAGGGCAGCAACACCATCCAGGCCCTGCACTGGATGCCAAGGGCACCACAGAGGAAACTGGTAGTAACCACCAGTGTGGATGTTTAACAGGATGAATCCCACATTCATCCCCCACGCATCTACACCACAGTCCAGTCTTAGAAAAATGAGGATTTAGTTCAGGGCTAAAGGCTGCTTCAGCTGTTCCTGCTTAAGACAAGCTGAAAACCAAGGGTGAATGCAAAGCCCCCTGAGACTGCAGCAGCTAGAAGAACTACCCACACGGGGCCTAATTTCTCACCTACAAGGACAGATGCTGGCTGCTTTGATGCACTGTGTGCTCTAGCATGGTGAATGCACGACTACAAGCATCGACTGCTGATGAAACACCTTTGTGCACTGTGAGATGAGAAATGAAATCCCCCGTTTCAATTACATAAAACACAGGCATAAAATGGAAGACCTAACAGACGCAGTCACGTGATGCTCCAGGTGATACATGGGTTCCACCTTAGCAACTCATGTTCACTGCAGACCCAGGATCAGCTCCCTGAAAACAGTTTGCATGACAGTAGCTTTTCCAACTCCTCCCTTCTCCCCAAAGTCACTGAGAAAGACATAGCATGAACGGCATGGAACAAACCAGGGAGGACGTGGTTTAAGTGCCAGCTCCTTCGGTTTCTGGATGCTCAGTGTATGTCCATCTTCAATCACATGAAGAGAAGTCCTAGGAACCCTCACAAGCTGTTCTGAGCACAAGATAAGCTTGCTGTTGGGGAAGGTTCTTCTCACCTCACAAATGACAGACACAGTCAATATGATTACAGCAGCTGCCATCACACTATATGTCAGAAAAGACTAGAGCTGATCAGCTACACTGTGAGGATCAGGTTCTTCATGCGATAAACAGGAGCAGCATATGTACTGTGCGAGGTCCAAGATGATAGGCGTGCGCCTTGTTATACAAAGCCAGCACCTGAGACGTTCAGTCAGTGGGAGCTGTAAGTGTGGTGACCAACACTGTTTCCGTATTAGATAATTCTATGAAATTTTACAGCAGGTATTTTCAAAGAACATTTTAGAGCAAAATAGTCAGAAATCTTAAAGATTCCATTACCTTATGTACATACCAACAGAAATAGCACTGTCAAGAGTCAGGCTGCTTGAAGTGATACACAGAGTTTTGACTGAAAAGCATACTGGGTCACCTTTCTTCCTCTCCATAATTACACGAGAGACTGGCTAAGTACATACCACCACACACATTAAAGAAACATCACATACAAGTATTAGGAAAGGATAGAGAGACACCATCCTCCAAGCCCTACCACATGCTAGGCACTGTAGAGGGTACACCAGAGCACTCTCCCACTCACATAAAAAGCCTGCTGGGTAGGCTTCATCACACCCATTTGACCAGGCAATGCACCTGCAGTAACCCAAGATCTGAAGGCATGGATATACACCCCTAAACCTGGACTTTTCCTCCCAGCTCACTCCAGTTCTGAGTGGTAAATGCATGCCTTGTCTTCTGTCTGCATCCTCTGACACTGTTCCTTGAATTGGTCTCTAAAACATAAAGGAAGACTATGCTTCTGGAAAGAAGGAGCACAAAATCGACTCCACCCATGCCAGCTAAAGGTCTGGAAAGTAAAGGCAATGCCGAAAGTGGAATGTGTCCTGCTGGAATCCCCACGGCCACCTCCCATGCCCCTTACCTTGAAGGAGGCATGCTGCTCCATGTGCCGCAGCAGCTGTGGCTTCTGGGCTGCTGTGTAGTCGCACACTGTGCACTTGAACTGTTTCCCTGGAAAGAAGCGGAGGACAAGGTGAGCGATGCCAGGCTGGCGCAGCTCCTGCACGTAACAGGGCCAGTACACAGAGGTGGCCCTTGCCAGGTGGAAGAACGGATTCTCAGAGTGGATCAAGAGCCAGTATGATCAGTTGTCAGAAAGTAGGAGCAGGAAGGAGCCCACCACTGAAGGAAGAGAGGGGCCAGCTTCACCCAGGGAAGCTCTAAGCGGTAACTAACATGCAGCACACTTCTACAGGAAGAGAAAAGGAATGGCCAGCCACCTAGAGAGAGAAGGGCACTGAGAAAAAAACAGAGGTGTTCAAGAGAGACAGAGATAGAGACAGAGAATGGAGAGACACTGATCAGCAAAATGGGCCACAGCATGGTCAGAAACATGAATCAACAGCATCTTCCTTCTGGAACCAGAAGTGTGCAGTCTACAGGAAGTTCAGAGCTAACCTGGAGAAGAGGGAAGCCAGAACATTGAGGACCTGGAGCATCTCAATGAAGATGAGGTCCTGAGCATCAGATGAGTCTACAGAAAGATGCTCTACACGGAGAAAGATCACTGTGCAAACCTCCCGTGCTGTGGGAGAGACAACAGCACGCCTTCAGCAGTGCCACAGACAACGTCAGAGGAGATCATCGTCTTAGCAATGTATACATATTCAACCATCGGGTGAATGGGTGTATGTGTCAAAACAAAGAAATGGATATGAGGAACACATTACACTTCCCCTGATGAGAGTAAACAAAATCTCCATTTGCCATCATACAAATATGTAACCAAACAGAAGTATGACCTACTATCTGTAGTAGTAAATGGTCCTAATGGTGCCAGCATTATGGGAACACAGCTACTGCCCCTACAGCGTGGATCCCAAGAAATCCTTGCTCCTCTGGAAAGCGCCAAACTGCTACTTCAGACCAGACAGGTAAGACTCTCTGTAGCTGCATCCCTATATCCCCCTGCTCTACAACCCTGAAGTCAAAGAAAAAGGCACACGTGGCCTTGACACCTGTTCTTAGGAAGGTAACCACTAGGTCGGGCCAATGGCAGATGCTGCTCCTGGTTTTACTAGATGATTCTACTATCTGAGATTCTGCTGACATTCTATGACCTGAAAACCTTATTCTTTAGTACGACATCATCACCACCTTTGTGTGTGTCTCTGACTAGTCACTGAGCATCTTGGTGACAGTACCCATGTCCATCATTCTCTATAAACTGATGCCCCACAGCCCACATTCTGATGCATCTAGCCCACATTCTGATGCATCATTGCACATGACTGTTCTCCACAGTTCTGGCACACACTTGATGCCCAAATCTACACCTCTGACTCAGT
>CABHPQ010048596.1:0-10371 GCA_902168405.1 Peromyscus aztecus
CTTTGTGACATGGGTCCTTGGGGCCAGACTCAGTGAAGGCCCTCCATAGCATGTGGCCCTTTATGGCGGGAGTTGAGGAATATGAGCCAACTCTATCCAACAGCTGGTACTCAGAAACATCTGGGTGTTACCTCAAGGAGGAGCCAGGCTTTGCAACTACATGTGGAAGCTTGACAGTGTGAATTTAGTTACACCCAGGCAGGTGGAAATACTCCCATGAATGAATGAATGAATGAATGAATGAATGAATGAATGAACTGCCACCAAGCAGGAAGATACCTTGGAGGACAGTCTTCCAACACCAAAAACAAAACCCCAAATCTCTGCGACACACCTGTTCTCAGGGACTATTTGCCTGAATGGGGTGGATTAGCTGCAGGAGCAGAGCTATCCCAATGCATCTGTGCTTAACACAGTGAAGTTCAGTTCCTGCTCAGACAATCTTGGCACTTCTAGACTGGCTGATGTGGTTCACTGTGGCCCTGTTAGCCTCAAGCTGATCAGGTGCATCTTGAACACACTCTCAAATCACTTAGGTGAGGGCAGGAAATGAGACATTGTATATCACCCAAGGAAGATGTTCCCAGGAAGTAACAGGCCGGAGAAATCATTGACTATAGATAATTCTAAAGAACACAGATAAGAAGTGAAATATGTCCCCAGGGGAAAGAGAGGACTGGGGTGGGGGGAGCTGTTCTAATCACACTCACATTGGGGTTTCCAACTCAAGGCGATTCATTCTTCGTTTATTTGAAACAACTTTATTGAAGCATGATGGACACTGTGAGTTAAAACTTTGATTGTTCTACACTTGTATAAACCATGAGTTAATGCTTTGATCGTGCTACACGTGTGTAAACCATGAGTTAACGCTTGGATCGTTCTACACTTGTGTAAACCATGAATTAACGCTTTGATCGTGCTACACTTGTGTAAACCGTGAGTTAACGCTTGGATCATTCTACACTTGTGTAAACCGTGAATTAACGCTGTATCTTCTACCTTACTAATGTCTGCTTTAAGCAGCCGACCCCCACACCCCTGTGTGTGTGTGTGTGTGTGTGAAACACACAAAAGTTATATCTCAACCACCTAAACGGATGATACTGAAACTGTTTCACAGAACCTTTATTTTCCTCCTCCCCAGCGTCTGCAGCCCTCATTTCCCTCTTTTTACTTTCTGTTGGACAAACCCGACCCCTCTAGGAACCTCACAAAATTAACCTTGGACACCATGTGTCCTTTGGTGCCTGACCTCGGGTGGAGACACGGCTTGGCTGCTGACTGTAGCCTGAGGAGTTCTGCCCTCAGAGACCTCTACTCAGAGGAAGCAGGCCCTTGATTAGATGCAGTAAGGAATTTCAGGTCTGACAACCTACTAGGCCCAGTAATTCCGGCACTTAGGAAGTGAGGCAGGAGGATCGGGAGTTCAAAGTCTTCTGCTACATTTCAGAGTGGAAGCCAGCTTTGGCTACATGGGCTCCTGCCTCAAAGAAAGAAAGAAAGAAAGGAGAGAGAGAGGGAGAGACAGAGACAGAGATATTAAGTAGAGATAGACGTAGTACATGCTTTAGTTTCAAGTATGAGTGTTGTAAAAGACCTCAGAGAGTCTTAATATCTTCATATGTGAACTTGTGGGTTTTTAGAGTTGTATTACTCAAAAGACATAACATACGGCTAGGTTAAAAGATAAGCAAAGTTTAAACATTAGGTCACATTTAAAGATTAAGTAAAAACAAATTAAGTAAAAACCAATCAGCTGGTTTACCTGTTTGCTTAAAGAATTTCCTTTGGTGACTGAATGGTAAGGTGGCTTAGGAGGTGCATTGTTTAAGTTTAGGGATAAGAGAGGGGCGCTGATACAAAGGTCACCTTCTGGCCCTAAGCAAGCGGATTCATTTGTTGTAGGCAATCTTGTCAATTGTGTTGAAGTTTCTTGACTCTGAGCCTACCGGAAATGTAATCAGATTAAAAGCTCAGGTGTTTCTTCCCTTCTCATGTCCCTGAACTTTGCTGCTTTCCTATCTTGCTCCTAAAATGCAATTTCTTAGCCAAGTGTGTTGGCCTGCACCTCTAACCCCAGCACCTGGGAGGCTAAGGCAGGGTTACTGCAGTTCCAGACAGCCTGGGCTACAGAGTAACATGTTATTTCAAAGAATCAAAACAGCAACAACAAAAGAATTTAAATTATTTCTTTTCTTTTTGGAAACAGGGTCCCATGTTGCCCAGGCTGGCCTCAAACTCACTATGTAGTGAGGATGACCTTGAACTTCTGATCCTTCTGCTTTTACCTAAGTGCTGGGATCACAGCCTTCATCATCACCCCTGGTTTTATGTGGTACTGGGGACAGAACCCAGGGCCCTGTGCATGGGAGGTCAGCTCCCCGCCAACTGAGTCACATCCCCAGCCTGGTTTCTTTCATTGGCCAAGCACTATTCAATATGCTATATGTATTCTCCTTTTTTTTTTTTTTTTTTGGAGGGGGATCGAACCCAGGACCTTGTGCTTGCTAGGCAAGCGTTCTACCACTGAGCTAAATCCCCAACCTGCTATATGTATTCTCAGGTAGTCCAGCCTGGCCTCAAACCTGCTATATAACTGAAGATGACCTTGAACTCTTATTGCTTTTCTTTTTTCGAGACAGGGTTTCTCTGTGTAACAGTCCTGACTGTTCTAAAACTTGCTTTGTAGACCAGGCTAGCCTTGAACTCACAGAGGTACGCCTACTTCTGCTGGTGCTGGGATTAAAGGCGTACATCGATTTCGCCACCACCACTCAGCTTGGCTTTGAACTCTGATCCTCAGTATTCCACCTCCCAAATCCTGGGATTGTAGGCATTCACCACCATACTAGGTTTAGACAATTCTTTTAAATAATTTTTGCACTAAGAACAAGATTTTATGGGCAGTGTGTTGGCTCAGTGGGTAGAGGCATTTGTTTGATCCTGAACCCAACGTGGTGGAAGGAGAAAACTGAGTCCCCCAAGGTGTCTTCTGAGTAGCAGGTGTGTGTCTACATACTTATAAGTAAATGGAAAACAAAAGAAAAGAAAATAAAGAAAAAGAAAAGAAGAAAAGCACGTTACGTTTATCAGCTAAGTCCCACACTGGGGATTTGTTGCCTGGTACCATTTCCTTCTGCGCAGAGGACTCTGGTAACAGACCTGGAAGCGAATGTACTGGCAGAAAATTCCTTCAGCACCACATGTGGCCCTAAGCAGTGCAGTCCTGAATATGCTCCGCTGAAAGTGATAATTGAAGTAAGAAAGATGTCAGACACATTTTGGGGCAGGGAACATGTGTTTGAAAGGTTAAAATGGTGGACAGGAATGCCTCCAGGCATGCTCAGCTTGCACACAGGTTTAGCTAAAAATAAATAAAGGGCACTTTGAAGGTGTATTGAACAGCCTGCCCCTGAAGCGCCAGCTCACTTAGAGGCTGACAGTTTCTCATAGTCTACTGTTCATCGAACTTGTTTCCAACGACTGTGTGCGTCACTCTTACCTCCGTTTCTTTATGTGAAATGGGTCATGTAGCTCAGCTTTTAATGATTTCATCTTTTTCTCTGCTTTTAAGCAATTTGATCTTGATGAGCCTCTCATCATGGTTCTTGTCCTTGAGTTTTATTAGGCTTCTTTGTTCTGCAAGTTTATAGTTTTTATCCGACTTGGAATGTTTTCAACCATTGTCTGTTTAGATGTTTTCACCCCTTCCTGACCGTGGCAGTTCATTAGGATACGTGGATTTATGTTTCTCCTGAATCCTTTTGCTGTTTGGTTTTGTATGATTCCTTGGTTTTGCGTCTCTAAATTCAGGAATCTTTCAGCAGTATCTTCTTGCTGTGGACCCCATGGGTGCATTGCCTACACACCCCCAGGCACTGTGATGCTTCTCTCATGGAGTGTGAGTCCGTGAACCCTGTGAGTGCATTTAGTTCCCATTTCTCCTCCAGCTTCTTGATTGCACAGTCTATTTTATGTTGTGTCTGTGTATGTACATTTGTGTGTGTGTGTGTGTGTGTGTGTGTGTGTGTGTGTGTGTGTGTGTAGATGAACATGAAATTCTGTTCATGTGCTTGTGGAGGCCAGAGAGAAATCTTAGCTTTCATTCCTTAGGAGTTGCTCCCTGGCCTGCAGCTTGCCCATTAAACTAGACAGCTGGCCAGTGAGCCCCACAGAGACTGCACACAACAGATCAGCCTGTCTTCTCCCCAACATTAGCAATGCAAGCCTGTGCCAGCAAGTCTGGGTTTCTTTGCTTGTTTAATGTGGGTTCTGGGGATCAAACTCAAATCTTTGTACTCACAGGGCAAGCACTCTGCAGGCTGAGCTGTCTCCCCAGCCCAGACCATAGTTCCAACGATGATTTTCGTCTTGCTTTCAGCCGAGTTTTGTTGTGTAGGGGATTTGCGAGGTCATTTCTAGTGGCTGACTTTTCTCTTCCTCATGGGCAGTGTTTACCCACTTCACATGCCAGGTGATTTGTCACTGACTGTCAGACATGGGGATGTTTACTTAAGAGATGATGCGATATGCTTGAGCTTTGTTCTGAAATGCCGATAAGTCACTTAGAAAGAACTTAACGCCCACCACATCCTGAGAGCATTCTACTCAACACAACGTACTTGAATTGCAAGGTATTCTGTTATAAATAGCGGGACTGGGAACTCATTTCTTTGGTACTGGGGATTGAATAGTAAGCATGCACTCTAATACTGAGCTTCAACCCATGGCTCTTTATTAATTTTTTATTAAAATATTCTTTAGTGTTTGGAGACAAGGTCTTACTATGTAGCCTAGGCTGGCCTTGACCCTTCAGCCCCTGTCTTCTGAGAAATGGGGTGGTATAACACCCATGCTGGGTTTTTGTTTGTTTGTTTGTTTGTTTTTTGGTTTTTTGGTTTTTTGGTTTTTTCGAGACAGGGTTTCTCTGTGTAGCTTTGCGCCTTTCCTGGAGCTCACTTGGTAGCCCAGACTGGTCTCGAACTCACAGAGATCCTCCTGCCTCTGCCTCCCGAGTGCTGGGATTAAAGGCGTGTGCCACCAATGCCCGGCTTGTTTGTTTGTTTTTGAGTCAGGGTCTTGTCATAAACTCCTAGACTGGAGGGATCCTATGGTTTTCATCTTTTGTCCTCATCAATTGAGCATGCTCTTCCATTCTCATTCTTTATTTGGGCCCAGACAGTAGCCAACGCCATCTCCACCCACCAACTTGGTGAACTGTGCATCTTTCGTTCAGTGCTAGGAGTTTAACCTGGGGCTTCATAACAGCAGAGAGATCCAGGTCAGAGTCAGATTTTTCCTCCTTTGCTAAACATGTGTGACCAGCTGCCCAGCTGACATACACCACGAACACCATGCAGCTCTTCAGTGTTGGTCTGCTCTAACTGCCCTCACAGAGCACCATAGCTTCAGAGGCTTGTACACCAGTTATGCTGTCACCATCTGGAGGCTAGGACATGATCTGCGACGGTCAGATGTCCCAGGGCCCGTGTCTTCCAGTATACCTTCTCTATTGTGTGGTGGCAGTTTCCTTCCAGTGGGAGGGATTCCTTTTTCATGTGTTCCTCTTCCAGCAGAGAACTGCAGGATTCAGGCCTAGAAGACCCTCCAGCAGGGGGATGGCAATGCGTTGTCCAGAATCCTTCCTTCTGCATTCTCTGCGGTTCCCAGGGAGAGTTTTGGCTGGAAGCAGTCCTTGACACCCCACTGCACCACTGAGATAGCTGATTTCCTCGCGGGTTATACCTTCCTGCTTCCTTCCCTGCTTTAGCCCCTCCTCTAGGAGTTCTAGTCTGTTCACCCAGAATTTGTGGCTGCTGCCCCTAGATGCAGGATCTGAGGTCAGGGACCAGCCTTTGGTGCTATACTTGATTCCTCTAGGGCTTTCCCCAGACCCAGGCATGGGGGGGACCAGCCCCCACACTTATTTACCCCAGCAACTCTTGAGGAATGAGGGATAAGAGAGTTAGTTAGAAATAGGGAGAGAGACACAGAGAGAAAACGCAGGATAGACTCGGGTGGGCCTGGATCCTTATCCACCGGCCCAGAGCTTTATTCCAAAGGTCTATTTATAACAGTGCCAAGGGGTGGAGCAAAAGACCTCCCTCCCTTGTTAGTTAGACCCTTACAAACACTGGTACCCAGGCCAGTGGTCCAATCAACCTCCCATGCAGTCCTGCTGGGTACAGCCACTAGGAAACCTAGTGGGCTCCAACAGGTCCCTCTTCTTTATATTTTAAAAGAAAAAATTCAGGGCTGGAGAGATGGCTCAGAGGTTAAGGGCACTGACTGCTTTTCCAGAGGTCCTGAGTTCAAGTCCCAGCAACCACATGGTGGCTTACAACCATCTGTAATGAGATCTGGTGCCCTCTTCTGGCCTGCAGGCATACATGCTGTATACATAATAAACAAAAAAATCTTTAAAAAAAAGAAAAAAGAAAAAATTCTTGATGCAACTGCATCAAACTTAAAGACAAACGGGTTAACATAATTCTAATATAAATATCGCTATATATAGTTACAATTTTCTCAGTCTTACATCTTAAAGCAAACTCTTAATATTTCTTGCTAACAAAACATAGAATAAACTTCTGATGTATACATCTTAAACTTAAATACTTTCTTAACTTCACCAAACCATGGTGCATCAATATCAACAGGATAACATAGTAATTTCTACAAGCCTACTGTCAACCTACAAGTCTACTCTCAACCTACAAGCCTACTGTCAACCTACAATCTAGAACTGTACAAAACATAACATTAATTCACTCAAGTAACATTTTTAAAATTAATATACTGAGGAATATTAACACTCCCCCTTTTCCTTAAAAAACAAACAAAACAAAACTTCTCTATTTAAACAGTTCCATTTTTACATAAACAGTTCCATAAGCAGTTCATAAGTCATCATTGTTGATAGTCTATATGCATAAATAAATTCAAACTGTCCCATTGTAATGAAATCATTACTATCCATTTTACTTTTTCAAAAGTAAAAGTTCAAAAGTTCAAAAAGAGTTCTGGTACCATTTCTAAAAGTTCCTTTGAGTGCTCATAGTCAGGGCCTGGCCTGTCAGCTGCTCTTAAGTCTGAGTCGTAAGGACTCTGAAGCAAACAGTTCCAAACCAAAGTCCCACAACCAAACTTTTCAGTTCAAGCAAGTCTCTCTGAAACCTCCGATTTCAGCTACTGCTGTGCTTTGCAGTCTGTAGCCTTCCGAAACCAGTCCCGGACCAGGCTAGAGAGTTTCACCTCATAGCCACACGGGCTCAAGGCTCCTTCAGCTGCCATGAGCTGAAACTGTGGCCTTCCCAGGGCAACCCAGGCTTTGGGATGAAAACCCATTACCTGCACCGCTGACAGTCCAAGTGCTCAGCAAACCTGGTCTGGAATCCTCCGTAGCAGTCAGCAGTTTTCGCAGTTTTGGTTTGGCTGTTCAGTCTGGAGCACTCAGCTCCCGCGTGTCTCAGGGGTTTGTCCAGCACCGACACCGCTTTTCCGGTCTTGGAAGCAGTCTGGTCTCTGCCGTCTCCGATGTTGATCGCTGCTCTGCTCGCTGTTCATCTTTCCCGAGGCAACGCAAACCACCGAGCTTTCTCCACCGTTGGCCTTTCTCGCGGTCTCAAAGGTTGCAGAACCTTAACTGTTCACCTTCCCCCCAGCGCAGCATCTCTTCAGGGCTTTCCAAACTGCTGCTTGTCGTTAGCCTCTTTCGTGGCTTAACTTGTTCATTTTTCACCGTGGCTTCCTTTCGGTAGAAACCTTGTAGACCCTCGTGCATCTGCCATCTGCACGGTGCCATCAACCTTACCTAAGTCTCACGTAAGCCTAACCCTTAAGTCTCACGTAAGCCTAACCCTTACCTAAGTCTCACGTAAGCCTAACCCTTACCTAAGGTTCAGCCTCCGAGACCCTCTGGCTGCTATTTTCTGACGCTGGCCGTCTCTGGAACTGTTCTTTGTTTTTGTGTTTTTGTTTGTTTGTTTTGTTTTTGTTTTTATTTTTTATTTATTTATTTATTTTTGCTAACATTGGTGGTTTCTGGAACTGCCAAGGCCACAGTCACCGTGAACATTGATTGCTCTCTGAGTCCCAGGTTGGGAAAACCTACTCTAAATTACCTTTTCCACCATATCCTCAAACCTAAGGCCTATATAGTCTTGTTTTGTTTTGTTTTGTTTTGTTTTGTTTTTTGAGACAGGGTTTCTCTGTGTAGTTTTGGTGCCTTTCCTGGAACTCACTTGGTAGCCCAGACTGGTCTTGAACTCACAGAGATCCGCCTGGCTCTGCCTCCCGAGTGCTGGGATTAAAGGCGTGCGCCACCACCGCCCGGCAGGCCTATATATTCTAAACCTACATTTCTCTGACTCACTTTATACTAAATCTATGACCTATTTAAACCTACATTCTATCATCCAAGCCTACATAATAAACTTACGTTCTCTAGGACGACTCTAGCACTTTTTCAAATATCTAACTTAGCAAACACCTAAAAGAAACATATTACTTCTTACTCTTAACTTACACTAGAAGCAAACTCTCTACAGGGCTACCCTAAACCTCTGTTTATAAACCTCACCTAAGTCTCACTTAAGCCTAAACCTTACCTAAGCCTTAGTTATATTCAATAGGTCCTGCACTATATTGATACAGTCTACCTTCCTTATTTTTTTATAGATCGAAGAGAGAGAGAGAGAGATTTCTAATGCTGCAGCCTCTTGGCATTTCCTTCACCGCCTAGCCTATACACCCGAGAATAAAATACCGTTGCCTTCATTTTTCAATTCCTTGTCGGCATGCCCGCACTCACAACACCCCTACAATCCTTTTACCAAGCCCTAGGATTTTTTTTTAATCTTTTACTTTGTCTCAGTTCAGGTGCCATTTGTGTGGGACCAGCCCCCACACTTATTTACCCCAGGGACTCTTGAGGATTGAGGGATAAATGAGTTAGTTAGAAACAGTGAGGAGAGAAACAGAGAGAAAACACAGGATAGACTCAGGTGGGCCTGGATCCTTATCCACCGGCCCAGAGCTTTATTCCAAAGGTCTATTTATAATAAAGCCAAGGAGTAGAGCAAAAGACCTCCCCTTGCTAGTTACAGTCAAGTGTAGACCCTTACAAACACTGGTACCCAGGCCCATGGTCCAATCAACTTCCCATGCAGACCTGCTGGGTACAGCCACTAAGAAACCTAGTGGGCTCCAACACAGGCACATTTCAGGTCCCAAGCAAACATTTGTGGACTAAATGAAGCAGAACTACAGAGTGCTGTCACTGCCCTCAGCAGCCAGAAAGGGAGTGGTGGAGCTCGTGTGAACCACTGTTAAGACTCAGCCCAGGAGCCTGGGCTTGTTTAAGGCCAACCAAACATTAAATCTCAAGACAGAGATCCCCACTGAGGTTGTCAAGTCCTGTGTGTGTGTGTGTGTGTGTGTGTGTGTGTGTGTGTGTGTGTGTGTGTTTTCCTCTGCCCCTATTGAGAGAACTGAGAGAATGTCATAATTCCCCCTAAGAAAGGAGGGACTGTTGCTTACCACTGAGTGTAAGATAACTGGAAATTGGTTTGTAGAAGCTTTTAGGACTTGGGGGCTCTGTGAGCCTGCTGTACAATACTGTCACATCAAAGTTGGAGGGACCTGTGTCTGCCTATGAAGGAGACCCATGATTGGACTGGCAGGGAAGTGGCCACCTCAGATGTCCTTCCTGAAGCCTTGCTTACCTTGAAAGTGCCCTCCTCCAGGAAGCTGGATCCCCACCTTCAGACTGGCCATCTACTCTAACCTGTTGCCAGATGTACACATCATCCCCTTGAGTCCCAGAGCTGCTGGGGAGCTCCAACTCCTCCATTATCAACCCTCAAATTCTGGAGAGATCTGGGATCAGCTGCTGTGGGATGTCTTTGAATATGTGTTGCTCTGATTGGTTGATAAATAAAGCCGTTTGGCCTATGGCAGGGCAGGATGGAGCCAGGTGGGGAAATCCAAGGGAGATAGTGAAAAGAGAAAGGAGAGACAGGGAGATGCCATCCCGCTGTCCAGGGAGCAGCACGTAAGAGCACACAGGTAAAGCCATGGAACACGTGGTGACATATCGATTAATAGAAATGGGCTGAGTTTAGTTATAAGAGCTAGCTAGCAAGAAGTTTGAGCCAGAGGCCATGGCCATGCAATTTGTAATTAATGTAAGTCTCTGTATGTTTATTTGGGTCTGAGCAGCTGCAGGACCGGGCGGGACACAGGAACACTTCCAGCTACAGTCAACCATCTCCTATGGCAGTGAGTTTTAAAGCTGCTTAGCACCTGTGACAGAGAAACGAGGGCATCCTCCATCTCTCAGCCTTATCAAGTGCGAATACCTTCACT
>CABHPQ010048601.1:0-11540 GCA_902168405.1 Peromyscus aztecus
ACCATGAAGGCTGAATGGCTTCCGCTCCAGGGTCTTTGGTTAGCTCCAAGACTGATTTTCAGTGGCCTTCACAAGGAGTATGTTAGAACAAGAAGGTCCCTGGGAAGAGGGAGGGTTGGTAGGCAGAGCCTGGCAGTCTGTAATTCATATGGCCCAGCCTCTTCCAATATAAACCAAGGTAGCAATGTGGTCAGGTTCTGGAGCTATTGGAGACTCAGGTCTGGGAGCTAGGCTCACAGATCTATCTTTTTCTTTCCTCCTAACTGGTAGCAGCTTCGGCCTTTCTCTCTCAGAAGCTTGATGGGATCCAGGGCACAAACAAGGATGGCCCCTACCCAAGTGAAGGGGCCATGAGTCCACAGTGCTACATTCTGCACGGCAGGGCTTTGGCAATCTTGGTCTGGCTCCTATTGGCTGTGACAGTCACATGATGAATGGGCATGAATCACCCACCGCCGACACAAAGGGAACATCTATGGCCCGTCCGAGTATCTAAAACCTAAGCATTTCCAGTCTAATTGGCAGTGATCACAGCCAACAGTTGCTGAAGGTACAAGTATCCTTAGCGACCTTTAGTCCACTGTGTGCATTCAGAGAGGGTGACTGAGGTCCAGGCAATGCAACGATTTGTCAAAGGTCAGAGCTACACCAGAGCCCTAGCAAGAGAGCAAGTGTGGGCCTGGGCCTTCTGTATCCCCCAATCCAGGGTCCAGGCCCCTTGGGTCCTCCAGGCAGGCAGCAGCTTCTGAGTTGCTTTCTCCTGCTGCTGTCCTGTGCATTTTAATTGCTTACACTTTCCCTTCTCATACCCTGGGGTAATTTTACAAAGGGCACAACTCTGACATTCAAACAAAGCACATACATTCTCAGGTCCTTTAAATCCCTTTGATTAGAGAGGGAAATAACAATTGCAAGAGAGGCGCACACACCACGCATAAAATTCACCTCGGCCATTCCAAACAGCCCCTGAGTTCCAAGGGGGATCTTATCCATTTGAACCAGACCAAAAGAATCACCCTGCAGAGGGTCACATGTGGACTTGTGATCACACAGCCGTCTGGCTGGTCTTTCTTGCTGTCTTAACTATCTAAGTAGTCTGGCTGCTTCTATCTGGAAGTGTTCACAGCACCCAGTACAGCGTAGCTGAGGATTTTCTGAGAGAGAGAGAGAGAGAGAGAGAGAGAGAGAGAGAGGAAGAAGAAGAAGGAGGAGGAGGAGGAGGAGGAGGGGGAGGGGGGGAGGGGCAAGAGGAGGGGCGGGGGGGGGAGGGGAAGGGGAGGGGGAGAGAGGAGAGAGCCAGTGCACGAGCCAGCACAAAGGATTATGGGTGCAGTCAGGGACACAGTCCTTGAAGGCATATGGAGTGGCCATGGTGATATGAATAAAAGGCAAGGAAAAGGGTCATACGGTGCTTAGGACACTGACCACCTAGTGACCTGAGCAGGAAAGGCTAATAGACAGGTGTCAGACAGGTGGGTTTACGGAACCTTGTTTTCTTGGGTAGGGGGGATGGGGAGAGTCAAGAGATGAAGGGTCACAAAGGCCAGAGCCACCTCTGCCCTCTTCCATGCCTCATGTGAATGGCCACCTCTCAGGAGCCAGAAAGTCTGGAGTCAACAAAAAGGGAAGTGGTAGATGTGAGGGATGCTGAAAAACTCGATTCCCTCCCAGGAGAACCGCCCACCAGCAAGCCTCGGCATGCACAGCAGAGTCTCGGGAACACACTGTTCTCTTTGTTGGAGCAGAA
Source organism: Peromyscus aztecus (assembly GCA_902168405.1). Classification (NCBI taxonomy): domain Eukaryota; kingdom Metazoa; phylum Chordata; class Mammalia; order Rodentia; family Cricetidae; genus Peromyscus; species Peromyscus aztecus. The sequence continues at coordinate 1,748 of CABHPQ010048601.1, forward strand.
ATCTGTTCGGTGCTGATTATGCAGGCCGATGAGTGGGCCTCTCTCGTTTTCTCTCTAATCTGGAGTCCTACTCAGCAGGCACAATCGCGGGCAAGCGAGCCTGGAAACAGAATAAGCTTTCTTGCCATCCATTGTTCTGGAGGCATTTAGTGCCTGCGATTCCAGGTATAGAGGTATGCCACTGACTACGTACTTCAGGGCCTCTGAGTCTCAGCCAGGGGACCTCACAACATGGGAAGAAGAATGTCCCTCTGACCTGCCTACAACAATGGGACCTGGATGCCCAGGAGCCAGCAGCAAAGGAAGACATTTAGTTTCAAGCATGCAGGTGATGTTTTAAAAGCTCTCACCACGCTACAAGGCATGCTCAAAACAAACCAGTCACTGCTTGTGGTTTGGGGTGCTGGCCTCGAAGGCAGTTGATGGAAATATTCTTTTCCCTGATAGGGATGTGTGCAACAGAGGTCGGCATAGGTCTCTGCAAGACTGATTGAATAATATCCTTCAGATTTGGACATTTCTTTTCTTTGTATAAAAGTTATAAAAAGAACACTGTTTAGAGGAGTTTCCGGCCATCTGCCATGGTGAAGTAAGAGATGCTGCCGGGTCAGAGAACTTTCTGGATAAGAAGAGTAACATTTTTAAAGATTTAACAAATAGCTGGAAAAGGTAAGGCAAAAGTTTAGTAAGTAAAAAAAAGATCTGATTATGTAAACTCTTTTTTGACCCACGCCTTCAACCTGAACATCAGCGACAGCAACTGAGCAATGAATGAAGGAAATGTGTTTGATGCAGAGAGGTGCCCTGGATGCTCACACTGCAGGACCACTTCCACACTGTCAGTCCTCACCTTAGAGCCTGCCTGTGCTGGGACAGCCTCATCCCCAGAACCAGCAGTCCCCACAGTGCCTCTCAGTTGGATTCCCTTCAACCTGCATGAGTCCCAACTACAGCCCCGGGAGAAGCACACAGCCCATCAAGAAACAGGACCCAAGATCACCAGTTAGCCTGCAGAGGAAAGCTGGCTCATGTGACCATGCGGGCAGGCTCCAGGGACTTGTGGAGTGAGTCTGAACTAACAGTCACTCTGAGACTCAGAGTGACTCCTGCGTTCCAGATCCCCAAGCTGACCCAGTTCATCCTAATGCTGCCGCCCCCCCCCCAAACTAGTGCAGGAAGCAATCTGAGCTCATCAAGATGCTCATCAGCTCCAGGCTGGGCCACCTCTGTTTCAGACAGCACGCCCAGACCCGGAGATGCTGTGTAGCAGACAGATGCTATTTCCACTTCTGTTCTCAGGGAAAAAGTGGCATAATCATGATTTATCAAAATATTCCAATCTCAAAAAGCATGTCAGAGTGCAACCTCATGCAATGAACTTGAAAAGGCTTTTTACTCCACGTGCGTGATTTGAGATCTGGGTCCCCCCTCCCCCCCCTTTCCAAATTGGTTTGAGGAGATAAGGCATTGGAGAAATTAAGTTTTTAAAAAATTATACTTCCAAACTTAAAATTGTCCGGTTTTTAGAGCAAAAAATAAACCTAGACAACAACTTTCAAAACACCAAGTAGGTTTTTAAATCAGAAAAACTATGTTAAAGTGGTTCCTGAGTCACCGCTGTTGTCTAACACATAAACATCATGTCATCACTGTTGGACATCTCTTTATCTTTCACTGGTGTGGAGTGTCAGGGAGGGAGAAGGACCAGAGGTCATAATTAGTGGTGTCTCTAAGCAGTGAAGACTTAGCTTTCCTGATGCTGATCCAAGTTGTCAGAAACACAAAGCTAGGATGTAATACAATGCAACCAGGTGGAAGTGTAAATTCATAGGGCATAACATGTAGGATGCACCAGAATAAGTAGAAACCACAGTAGCAAAATGTTCTTCATACTTCTCATAAGTTAACCTGCCTCCCATTCCCTCCACCGTTTTTCCTAACTAGTTAAGAGTCCTTTAGATTCCTTCTAGACTCCTTCAAAAGTCTGCTGCTTACCCCAAGTTTCTCTTCCTTGAAGACTTTCTGGGCTCCTGCCTCTGGGCATCTTTATCTACCATGAATGTAACCCTGTGTCCTTCCTTGCTGGTGTATTTTCAAGTACCACCTCTTTCCTTTCTCCTTCCCTGGCCATGCTAGGATGCTAGAAAGGGAAATTCTCGATCACTGATAACTCTTTGGTGGAAAGCTCATGGTCTACTATTCAAGTGGGCAGCAACAAGGATTCACAGGTACAAGAATATCATATAAAGCAAGACTCTTAGAGGTGCTGAGTCCAGAACAATGCATCTGACAAATCAGTAGGCTAGCTTCCCTAGCCAAAGCCAATGTATCCTACTCATGTATTCTCTGAACCTCAGTCATGTAGAAGCAGCACACGGCAAAATACATCATAGCCACAGCAAGGCTGCTACGCTGTTTTTTGTACCCTTCTAGGAAATGGCCAGGGTTCTGTAGAGCCAGGATCTCAGAGCCACCTTGGATTTTCATGGGGTTGGGTATATACAAGTATTTCTCTGAGTCCTCACGGCCTGTATCTTGCTGGATATGGTGACTCACACATAACCCCAGGATCTGGGAGTCTGAACAGCAAGCGAGAGACGTCCACAAGTTTGAAACCCGCTTGGCCTATACAGTCAGACCCTGTCCAATTCTAAGGAGGTGGTGTGTGTGTGTGTGTGTGTGTGTGTGTGTGTGTGTGTGTGTGTACACACTGTAAGAGTGTACACACACACACATCACACAGAACATCCTCAGGTGCCCATCCTTGGCTTCTATCTTGTTCGACACAGGGCCTCTTGTTTTATTTCAGCATAGAAACAGGCTAGCAGAGCCTTGAGCTTCTACGGAGTCTCACATCTTTACTTCTCATCCCCTCATCGGAGTTCTGGGATTATAGACGCGTGCTACTGTGCCCAGCTCTATGTGGATTCTGGGGACCATATCTTAGGTCCTCATGCCTGTGCTGCAAGATCCTTACCCACTGAACCATTTCTTAGCCCTCCCAAGGAGTTGGGTTGCTCACATTGGATAATTCTGATAACCCCCGGGCCCAGGGCACATCACCAGACCATCCAGCTACAGCTGTTTGACAACTCCGGAGTAAGAAAATCAACACCCAGCCTGGAAGTCTCAATCTACCCCGGCAGAGACAGGGCCGTGAGCGGAATGCTTGTCAAATGACTCCATTTTGCAAATTCTTCATGAGTGGTTGGTGGCCGTGGGCCCTATAAGTCCCTCCTAGTCACCCCAGGAAAGGGAGGAGTGTGAGGGGGCAACATTAAACATGCCACTGCCTGGCGAGCTGGGCCGTGAGAGATCCCGCCACCTACTGCCTGAACAAACCGTGAGCAGCCAGGAACCAGATGGCAAGCTGGTGCACAGGCACGGCATCGGCACGTGTACCACAAAAGGCACGGACAATAAAGCCTTGCCCACGGCTTTCCTTGGGCAGCTGCAGTAGAGGAAACAGGATGAGGCAGGAGAGAAGGGTTTTCGGGAAACCCTGGCATGACCTCCTCAACTCGGCCACTGTATGCTGTGCACGCTCTGTATGCTGCGTCACTTTGAGTAACATAGAGTGGCAAACCCAAAGATCTTCTGTCTAGAGTCTTTAGCCTCACTCGGGCCCTGCCTTGGGTCTTCTAGGGTGAGTGTGCCTAACACAGCAGCCAGGAGCCAAAGGGACTATTTCTTTTGAAATTAATTTAATTTAAGTGGCATTAGAAGTTCCGCTCCCTAGTCATATGAGCCGCATCCAGGGTTTTCGGTAGCATTTAGCAGCATGGTGTAGGACAGCTCCATCACTGCCGAAGGTTCTGGGCTGTGGAGAGATAGGTTCCAGAATGGTCCCGGATTTCCTAGCTTTGCCAAAAGCATGAAGAAATCTACACACTGGCTACCGCAGCATCAAGTTTTCTTTCTAGTTTCCTCCACAACCTTGTAGCTCTTTCTGCCCCCCCCCCCCCCAGTGGAGGGGCTTCTCTCATCCCCCAAAGCCTGAGGTAAACGTAGAGGTGGACAAAGGGAGTCCGAGATCTCTGAGAAAGAGCTGCTTCTGCCCAAACTTCAGACTCTCTGATGTTCATTAAAATCCTTGCTGAATGCCTTAGTCGCTGTTGTATCGCTGTGAAGAGACACCACGACCAAGGCAACTCTTAGGAAAGAAAGCGTTTAACTGGGGGGCTTGCTCACCGTTTCGGAGGGTTGGCTCATTATCATCATGGCAGAGAGCATGGGGGCATGTATGTAGGTACTGGAGCAGTAGCTGAGAGCTATATACATACATACATACATACATACACACACACATACATATATATGGAGAGAGAGAGAGAGAGAGAGAGAGAGAAAACACCTGGGCCTGGCATGGACTTTTAAAACCTCAAAGCATGTGACACACTTCCTCCAACAAGGCCACATCTACTCGAACAAGGCCATACCTCCTAATCCTAAACCTTTCACATAGTGCCAGTCCCTGACACTATTCAAATAATTAAGCACGCGAATAATGAGCCTATGGGGCCCATTCTTATTCAAATCACCAGTCTAGATTTCTTAGCGATGACTTTTATATCCAGAATGCCAATTAACCCCTTCCTTAATATTTGAGGTTGAGAAATCATAGGCTCTTACTCCATGCTAACATGTAACTACTATATTGTGCACTGTAAATCTGCAAAGGACGTAGATTTTTCAGTTCGTATCAGATACACAAAAGGGTACCTATGTATCCCATATCTGTCATTCATTAATTTGCTTGACTACAATAACCATCTCCCTATGCACAAGTATATAAAAATATTGTATATTTTACACTGGAAAAAAAAAAAGCCTAAGATTCTAGCCTGAAATCTTAAGTTGGCCTTCCCTAGACCGAACGGTCCCTAATACTACTCAGTGGATGTTCCATTCTTGGGCAGCTTTATGGTGGCGTAGGTTCCCTCCCTCGACCACTCTGCACTCCCAGCTCAGATGAACCTCATGTTCTGCACACACGACAGCTTTGGCCCAGCCACTCTTTTGGGACAGCTGAAAATTTCCTTCTTTCCCACGGGGCTCGAGGTTGTCTACCTTCAGGACCCAGTGGAAGAAACTCCAGAATGCCCGGACCTTCCCAGACACCCCAATCCTCTGTGCCGGTCCCTCCTTTAAGTGTCTGCAGCACCTGCAGTTCCTGGCAGAGATGGGGGGTGAGTTCCCTATTTTGTGAACTGCACCTATAGAAAGCTAATCTTGTGGGGGAGCCTCCTGTACGCCTGTATACCCGAATTCTTTCAGGTCCATTCAAGCCCACGTGCACAGGTAACTGCCCAGTCCTAGGAGACCCTGGATGCCTGTCCTGGCCCCGAAGTGGAGATTCTGTACCAAGTAAGCGGAGAAGGAACGCAGGGAGGGTGGACCAAAGGGACAGTGTGCCAGAGAGACAAAACATGGACAGACTGCCAGGGAGAAAAAAGAGCGAGTCTCTTTCATCCCGTGTTCAAGGGATCACCGCTGCCAAGAAAGGAATCAGCTCAGCCAAGATACCCAAGGCCTGAAGGGAGCCAGGATTTCCTACCAAGAGAAACAGTACTGGGCAGGAGTGACTATGATTGGACATTGAGTCATTTGAAAGGGCTTGCGGTTTAGTTCCCCCCACCCCCCCACCATATGAGAAACTCGTGACTCTTATATGGTTACAGAATAAATATAAATGTGACTTCCTCTTCCCAATTTACAGGGCTGATTTCACGTGCTTTCTCGACAGGAACGGGGTATTTCTGACAATCAACAATTCTCCCCGATGCTGGAGCGTTGGGAGGGTCAAAGCCTCATCTGCCACACTCCCTGATTTGTTTGTAGGGCTTGGTAGGTATCACAGACACTCTTATAGAAGCACAACAGTGCATGGAGTGGATGCAGGAGCAACCGCCCACTTGTCTGTGTTCAGTAAATACTGCCAGGGCCAGGCACGGTGGGGAAGCTATGAGAGGCAAAGCACAGAGAGCTCCCTGGCCTGACTCCCTACAGCAGCATAGCTCTCCCTTCAGCTTTGGAGACCCTCTGAGGCCTCACATCTTAAAAGTATGCGGGGAGGTCATTGCTATACTCTGGGAAGGGAGCTGGTGCATGGTTTCCTCATGGGTAGAGAGCCGGGCAGTTTCTGCGTGCCTCTTTCTAAATTTGAGAGGACTTGCAGGGAACAGAGGGAGGAAAACAGGTAATTTTTAACAATCTGGTGATGTTCTGGGTCTTCGATTCAGAGGTAGGGTGGGATCATGCCTGTGCATATCATTGTTACTTTAGAAAACGTATCTAAACGTTACACATATTATTTCAAATATATCTTGTCTTGTAAAAATTGTCTGTGGTATGCAAGGAAGCAAAAAAAAAAAAATCACCAATTTAAGGTTGTTCTCACTTCGCTATGTGGCTCAGCATATAGGGAAAGCCGACATCCTCTTTGCTATCACTGTGCCCCTCTCATACCCCAAGACCTGGCAGGCACAGCGGAGGCATCCAGGTGGAAAGATCACTCACCCGAGTCCACGCCATAGGTGACTGGCTGTACTTGGGCACGGGGACCAGGCAGCGGCTCCAGGATTTGGTTTATAAGTAAAAACAAGCACCGGGGGAAGAACAGCTGGTGTTGAGTCTGGTGCTAGGATTAGTCTGCAACGCTAATCACAAGAAGTGGAAAAAATTAGGAGGGTCCTGCCTGCCAAGGAGGTTTTCAAACACATGCGGGTGCGGCAGGCATGGTGGGATTAGATTCTCTCAGCGCCAATGAAGTAGGTGTCCGCGAGTTAGAGCCTGCTGCTGAGCGTCACACCCCAGAGCTCCGGTTCTGACACGGGGGGAAAAAGAGCTGCCACCCGGCTGGAGGTGTGGGAACAGTCGGAGGGCTGTGCAGTGTGAATTTCCAGTGCCTCTCTCTCTGAGGCCCTGTGAGAAGCTGAAACCAAAGGAGAATGGGGGAAAAAGACGGTCCCTGGTCTTGGGAGACCCAGCCGGATGTTATTACACCAGCTGCAGATGGCTACCCAGGGCAAAGGGTGATGAACACTGTTTTAGTTAGGGTTTCTATTGTTGTGATGAAACACCATGACCATGTTGTGATGAACCTGGAGGCAGGAGCTGATGCAGAGGCCATGGAGGAGTGCTGCTTACAGACTTGCTCAACCTGCTTTCTTTAAGAACTCAGGACCACCAGCCCATGGGTGGCACCACCCACCATGGGCTGGGCCCTTATCCATCAATCACTAATTAAGAAAATGCCCTACAGCTGGATCTTATGGGGGGCATTTTCTCTATTGAGGGTCCCTCCTTTCAGATAACTCTTGTTTGTGTAGCAAGCTGACGTAAGACTAGCCAGGGCACGCACTGTACAGCTTTCCGTGAGAGGCCATTCAGGACGTTCACACCAGCAAACAGGGAAAGTCCAGCAGACAACAGAGGACAACCCCATACCTCAGCACCAGTGACAACAAGAGCCTGGACCCCCCTCAGTAACAGCACAGCAAGGTGTGACTGGGGAGTCCTACGACCTCCTGTGATCACCCTCAAGGGACAACTTCCAACGAGTTTCCTTCCACCAGTCGACCCGAGGCAGCATTAGTCACAGGAACCTCAGGTTAGGGTTCTGTGGGGAAGGAGGTCGGAGCCCCAGGGGATGAGACAGGTATTCCCACATCCCCAGAGCCAGGATGGAGATGGGCCAGGAGACAGACACAAAAGGCTCCATGACTGTAGTTGGGTATGGGGAGAAGATCAAGACATGGAGAATAAAAGTGGTGACAGGTCTTTAGATACTAATGTCTAGATGGAGTTGAGGGAGTCTAGAATCTAGCCTCCTCCTCCCTCCATAGTTACCACTAGCCGAAATTCACCATATTACTGCACCACCAGGGTACCACTAAAGGTCATTCACTCTATCACTAGGCCACTATGAGGGATCATCCACACTACTGTCAAGCCTTAAGGAAGAAGGAAGCACCATTCTCTAGAGAGAGCTCAGCAGCCCCCAGGAAAGCCCCTGCAGTCCAATCTCTTGGAAAAATGCCCGAGGGGTATTCATGACAAGTCACATACTTCATGGCAGCCTGGGCTGGTCTTGGTTCAATTGGTCTGTGCAGATCTGAAAAAGATGCTTGGCCGTGATGGGCCTGTTCCCACCCAGCATCTCCTTAGGGTCACAAGAAGACGTTTCCTCAGAGGAAGAGCTGGGACAGATGTTCCCAACATCCTTTCCCGCCCATCCCAGCTCCCCCAAACCCTCATTTGGGTGTTGCTATTTGCTTCTACAAAATGTAGAGCTTTTCAAAAGACATCCAATTTCCTTTGTTGCTATTCAGTTGCCATAGTCAATTAAAATCTATCAATGCCCCTGAATAAATTTGTGCTAGGTGAAGAAAGAGTCCCGGCACAATCTCGCGACATGATCTCTATTACCTTATGTTACTTTAATAGCTAGAGTAATAGTTTGTTATTAATGGAATTAAGCAATTTAGCTCAAGCTTCCCAGAGGTCTTTTAAGACAACTATTATAATTTGTATTCTCGGATTTTCCATTGAGTAGACGCCATGTGTTTTACATTACTTGCTAATGTTTCAAGAGATAGCAGTAGTATATTTAATATCTGGCTTTGTTTAATGATTCTAACCCTCTTTCAATGTTGGTAAGTGCTGCTGGAATTCTGAGCAGTTGAAAAGTCTACACTGTACAAATAATTATCCAGAATATTATTCAATCCAATTTCAATTGGTACCTGCACTTTGCCATCTATCTGTCCTTAAATTAGACCCAAAAATGTGTATGTGTGGTGCGTGTGTTTAAGTTTTCTCAACAGAAAACAATCTCCTGTCCCCAGCAAGAAGACCAGAAGACAAAGCATTTGCTTCTAGTACCCACACAGACGCATACATGGGCGCGCATGCACCCGCATGCATCCACGGCTCACACTAATTTAGCATATTTGAATAGAGTCGTATTTAAACAAGGATTTCAAAAATGTTTTTTTGATGGTTGCAAAACCTGTTTTTAGAAGAAATAAATGTATTCACTGCATTATGAAACAGCTTGAGAAAACAAGATCTTACAATGTACACCATCTCTGTATTTAAATAGTTTCATTTCTATTCATGAGCCCCTTGATTAGATACATGGAAAATATCATCAGTAAAATATGAATAATTCTGACAAATTAATAGCCGATTTTTTTAAAATGAAAATATGTGTAAGCATCTCATTCTCATTAGATAAAGCTGCCATCGGGGGTATATGAAAATTGTGGTCTGCCTAGCTGTGGTACAGCAAGTGGCAGAGACAGCAAAGCCCCTGGCCTGGGACCTCCTGGGAGCTTTGCTGGCTGTAAAGGGAGAGTGCTGTTGGCAGACCAGGTTGGGGCAAACTTAGCTCCACGCTTGTGTAGCACTTCCTGCCGTGATGGGAAGGAGGCAGGGCAAGACGGCTGAGCTATGCGATGCTGGAGCAGAAAAAGCAGCTTGGAGATCCTCTTGTCCGATGGCCCATTACGTCTTGGCCTGTTTCCATCATAGCAGAGGAAACAGAGGTGGAAGTAACTCCCTTTTCAAGGTTACACAATACCTCCGAGAGAGGCTAGATTTGAATTTTGGTTTGTGGGCTCCGGATCCAAGGCTATTTCTATGCACTGCCAAAGTCCCATCAGGTGTATGAGTGGCTGCATTTTGCCAATGACCCTGGTGGCCAAAGGGGGCAGGCACATTGACCAAAGGTCAGTGCCTTTGAGAAGAGGGGATGGCATGGGAGCTGGTAAGTGCTGAAGAGCGAGCA
>CABHPQ010048610.1:0-13759 GCA_902168405.1 Peromyscus aztecus
TCAAGGCCCATTCAGAAACCTGGGTTTGCTAATACTCAACCAGCAAGACAACAAAATCCACTGTTTCGTTTTTCAAACAGGGTTTTGTTATGTATCTCTGCCTGGCTTGGAACTCACCGTGCAGACCGGGCTGACCTTAAACTTGGCAACAACCCACTTACTTCTACCTCCTGAGTGCTTGAATCACAGGCTTCAGACACTATATACCTGACCAAAATCCACTTTAATATAAACATCAGCGCCTCCTCTGTGACCGGAATAGCAGTCCCTGGTTAGTCACCTACTGTTTACAGCAGTTTGGTTTGCCCATATGCCAGTTCCTTGAGCTATCAGGACTAGGTTTTTCTTTTCCAAGCACAAGGCAACCAGAAGAGATAGGCAGGGGACCTGGAAGACATGTTGACTTCATGAGGGTGGGGTGGGGGGCGGGTATATATGGGAAGGGAAAATCAGCTGTAGCTGGTGTGGCAGTCAGATGATGCCTATCTCTGGGTCACAGCCAAATAGAAACCATGCCAGCAGTGGCAGTCAGGCCTGGTCCTCACATCTGAGTCTAGGCACGGAATTCAAAACATCTGCCCAAATGCTGACCCCCCCTACCCACATCCCCCCTCATGGTCCCCGCCCTGCCCAGCTGTTTGTGGGCAGCTCCCTCGCAAGAACAGAGCAGAGGGACAGGTGATGGCAGGCAGTGGCCAAAACAAGGCTCTAAAACTCGTTCATACCTTAAATAGGTCCTCCATGTTTCTGAAGCCCCGCACTCCCATGACACATTGTCCTTAAAACATATATATATATACTCAACACGATAATGCCCGTATGAATAGATCAGTATGATATGAGTGATATTTAGTAACCGATAATTACTACATGTTAGCCATCTGCTATTCCCGGGGTTTCGCCAAACCCTTTCATAAAAGCAAAATGATACTCCACAGCCAAATTATATAACATTAACGGAATATTTTATATGCGAAATGCTGTATTTCTTTACTTTTCATTCAGCTGAAAATGTACACAGTCAGTAACGAGTCATTTCAGCTGCATATTTATCCAAAACATTTCATAGGGGGAAAAAAAAGTCAGGGGAGGAAAAATAACAGTTCAGCCACATGAGGGCTAGGAAAACACATTAGAGAAGGGATCCTCATTACAATAATAAATGAGGGTCCAATTAAGGCTGCCACATGCGGGGTGGGGCCATGCTTGGCTGGGAATGCAGAGCTCCGGAGGCTTTACCCTTGACTTTGAGAGCATCCCCAATACCTTACAAGCACAGTCAGGCTGGGGTTGCTGCAGCTGCTGTGGGCACAGCCATAGCTCCAGCCTCACGTTTGGGGCTGTAAGCAAACACCACCTTCCAGATAGGCCTGGACCCCTGGCTGGCTGCCCCAAGCTCCCTGAAAGCACCCACGATCTGAGCATGAAAGGAAGGACAGGGGCAGAGGATGCTGCAGCCCCACCCACCAGGACAGGAGCAGGGAGGCAGACCTGGGAAGCCGAGCTCAGAGCCTCTGGGACTCTAGCAGCAGGCCAGTGACCCAGGCCACAGGAGTATGACCTGGGAGTCTTGGGGGAGGCAGGAAGAAGGCTCAGACACCTCTCCTGTGGGGGCTGTCAAAGAAGAGCGTGGTGGGAGTGTTGGGGTCGTAGGTGATGTGACTGTGACCCCAGCACTTGGGAACCTGAGGCAAGAGGATCAGGAGTTGGCTATCTAGTGATTTTAAGGATAGTCTGGGCTACAGGAGACCTTGTCTCCAAAAGTAAATAAATAAATAAATAGAAACCAACTTAAAATGGGGTTGGGAATACAGCTCGGTTGGTAGAGCGCTTTCCTAGCACGCACAAAACCTTGAGTTTGATGCTCAGCACTGTATAAAAGCAGGCAAGGCGGTGGACGGCTATAATACCAGCACTTAGGACATGGAGGCAGAATGATCACCAGTTCAAAGTCAGCCGTGACCATAGCAAAAGGAGTTTGAGGCCAGTCTGGGCTACATGAGACTGTCTCGAAGATGTAGGAAGAAAAGAAAAAGAAAGAAAGGAAGGAAGGAAGGGAGGGAGGAAGGAGGAAGGGAGGAAGGAAGGAAGATTAGAGCCCACATGAAATGGTAGGCTCTAATTATGGAATAACACCACACGATGTGAAGGACGGTGAGCAGAGCGGGGAGACACGCGGGGACACGCAGAGGGAAGGGGGGGACAATCAAGGAAGGCTGCCTGGAAGAGGCAGCTGTACCCAGCACCTCAGAAATGCTAATTGCTAATCTCTCAACCTTTGCCAAGTTACTTAACCTTCCCCAGGCAGGGTCTTCTCATCTGTAGAATGGGACAGCGGCAGTATTCACCAAACAGGCTGGTTGGGCAGCTAAGTGAGATAATAAAGTGTGCTCACAGTTTAGGACAGTGTGGGGTGAACACCTACTGCGTGTCCAGACACAGCTGATGGAGAGTGAATGGATGGGTTCCAGCTTCAACTGTGTGGACGCTGCTGGAGAGGACTTGGGGGTGGAGGAAAGAGATCTGGCACCAAGGCCTCGCTCCACCCAGCTATATTTGCAAAACAACAATTGCCTTCAATGTCACGTCAGCCTCAGTCCCAAGACCTGAAGAGCTTTGCTGACAGCCTTCAGATAAGAGGGCCTCTGGTTACGCTTAAAAAAAAAAGTTCATGTCACATGGCACATTGTACTTTGGACTCTATTGTCACCGACAAGGGCACCCGTCTATTGAGCTGTCTCTATCAACAGGGGACAGTGGGTCCAACCTTCCTAGAGTTTCTGAAGCTGTCCCCAGACCGTGATGCTAAGAAGGCAGAGCACTTGCCTAGATGGCTGGAGGGATTGCTCAGTGGTTAAGGTACTTTCTGTGCCTAGGGAAGAGTGGAGCTCAGTTCCCAGCACCCACGTAGGGCAACTCACAACTGCCTTTAACTCCGTCTCCAGAGGCTCTTCTGACACCAGCACTCACTTGCACATATCTGCACACCGACACACGTAGACGCATAGTTAAAAATCAAACAAACTTGCCTAGGGCTGTGGAGATGGGTCAGCAGGTACAGAGGCTCGTTGCCAAACGTGTTGACGTGCGTTCAAGTCCTAGAATCCACACGATGGAAGGAGAGAACTGACTCCCAAAAGTTGTCCTCTGACCTCTGTACTTGCGTCATGGTGCACACACACACATAGACACACACCCCACATAAACTATAAATATAATAAATTTTGAAAAAGAACTTACCTGGTCTAACACCATCCACTCTTCATTTGTTTATTTGTTTGTTTTCCCAGACAGGATTTCTCTGTGTGGCTCTGGCTGACTTGGAACTCTTTCTGTAGACCAGGCTGGCCTGGAACTCAGCGATCTGTCTGCTTCTGCCTCCCGAGTGCTGGGATTAAAGGTGTGTGCCACCATCGCTTGACTTATTATTTCTGTATTATAGACAAGGAAATGGAGACAGACCCAGAGAGGTCAAATAACTTGCCTGAAGTCACCCAGGTAGCAAGTGTCAAAACTAGAACTTAAATCCAGGACTGACTGGTCCTGATTCCCAGGAAGGAAAGAGGAGGGGGTTGGGAGTCACCCCCACTGGGAAAACTTCTCTATGGAAGCTCGGGACAGAAAAAGGGAGCACACAGGACTGCAGATCCTCACCCCCACCCCCACCCCTGGTTGTGTAGAGAGTGCTGGAGGCACATGGGCCTGAGCAGTAGATGCCCTGTGCTTTGACAAGAAGTCATCATGGACGGATCTCACAGTGGGCGGTCCTCACACATTCAGGTGCCTGAGGGGTGGAGACAGGTCAATATACCTGGCTTTGCCGGCCTAAGCATCTGCGTTTTTTGCGTTCTTGGGGGTAAGGTGGGGAACACTGACTCAAAGAAAGTCAGGTCGACTGTAGTGCAGGGAGGCAGCTGCCGACTCCAAATGGGAAGCACAGGACACACATAGCCGGGACCAGTGGGCATCATCTAGGGCAAAGCAAAGCAAATTTACAAGCACATTATGGAAACCCCAGGGAAGAGAAGGCACAGAAAGGTTGTCGTGAACAAGGAAATTGGAAGTGGAAATTGGAAGCTGCCGGTCCGGGGCTGGTTATTATTCATGTGCACTGTGGAGAATGTTACTGATCATGTGGTTGCCTTTGCTTCCTCTCTGATTTATCGATCACACAAACATTCAAAAGGCTCCCAGGGGCCCCTTTTCCTCACTCCGTGCTCCAATCTTATTTCCACGTAACATCTTAAATTCCTTAAATCCTGGTCTTTCTGTGTCGGGGGTCATCTTCATAACCCCAAAGCACCTACGGCATATTTGGTGGTGCCCGGTGGGTTACAACTGCACTTTCCATCTCTGGAACTCCACTCAGGCTAAGCCTGGAACATGCAAACATGAAGTGCTCAATAAATACCTGCTGTGTGATGAACACTTCTCTGTCTCCCCTCCCAAGGATGTGCGACAATTTGGCAATTCGCATTGGAAAGCAGCAGGACAAGGCAGTTAGTTCTGGCTTTTGCCAAATTGGGGCTCTGAGTGAAAACTGGTCCCCACGTGGTGGAGATTGGCGCCTGAGAAGAGCTCGCCAGGGAGTCTGAAGCCTGTGTGCTTTCTCTGGGTGGCTCCTATTGGAAGTGGATCTAGACGAGAGCAGAGAAGCCAACCAGTACAGCCAGGAAAGACAGAAGGAAGGCACAGAGCACAGGTTTTGGACCACACCGATCCCCTGTGAGATACAAAGATGGCCCAGCGCCTGCTTGGGGACAAGTCCCTGGGTACAGACCCCAAACCTGGAGGAGAATTGAAGAACAGAACAATTTCCATTCATGAAGAAAATGAGGAGGCTGAGTGTCTTTTCAATGAGTCAGCTGTAGGCGAGGGGATTTATTTATAATATTATTATTTGGTAGAAAAGAACTTACTATGGCCAAATGTAAAAAGTCTTTTTTTTTCTTTTTTGATAAGTTAAAGAGATTAAGAAAAATCAGGCCGATTTTGACAGAGAATAGTGTGTAAGCGAGAGGTGTTATCAGGGAGAATCTGGCACCAGCTCCATTTTGTTATGCTGGAAAATATCAGTATTATTTACTAAGAAGATTAAGGTTGAATTGGAAGAGAGGCTGGCTGTTCCGTGCAGATGGAGATAAGATACGGATTTTACCTTCTCTGCTGAGCCGAACGCAGTGCACACAGCACTGTTATCTCGGGCTTGGCAAGCAGGGGGATATTAAGATGTACGTTGTAATTACCAGTGGCAGGAACAAATTTCATAGCGACTATTTTAAACCCTAATAAAATGCCGGCCTTTAATTATACAGCTTTGAAATATTTTTTCTCAGTTAATTGCAACGGAGGAAAATAAAATCAACCTCACATTTGAAACTGACTCTCCCAGGAAAAAAAGCCCTCAGCCTGGGCGCTCCAGCTGCCTGAGAGTTCCATGGCCAAGCCCGGGCGGCTGCCTAGCTTCTGTGTTTTCTAGGTTCTGGGGACACCTCTCCCTCAATTCCATCATAAAAGAAGAAAGAATGAGGTGTCTCTGTGTAAAATTTGGTCCCTTTAAGAATCTATGTGTTCCTGTGAGTGAAGCCTGTTTGGGGGTCCTGGGGGACCGGGGCTTCTGTTCCGCAGAGGCACCCCAAGGACTCCAGCCCATAGAACATTCATCACACCTCAGCTGCTCGTAGGTACACGGAGACTGTTGCTGTCTGTCTGCAGTCGATAGGCCCACATATATATCCTTACTCCTTGGGCGCACAGCCTCTTGGGACATCAATTCTCTCCCAACCAAAATTCATAGAAAGGCAGGTTGAGTATTCCTAATATAAATGTATCTCAGATTAATTTTTTTTTAATTTTGAGATATCTGCACACATATAATGAAATGTCTTGGAGAGGGGTCATAAGTCAAGATGAAACGTTTCCTGTATTCCTTGTACACATGGTCCAGAAGCAATGTGCACCGTATCTTCCCTGCAGCTTAGTACAGGAGGCCAGTTGTGGGCTTTCCTACCTTGGATTTCATATCCATGCTCAAAAAGTTTTAGATTTGGGGGCTCTTTGGATACTGGATTTTCAGGTGAGGGATGTTCAACCTGTGCTTGTAAGAACAGGTAACAAGTGTTCTAATACTAGATCTTCATTGCCAGACACAATCTAGTGACCTTAGATGATTTCTGCTGTGTGAACTCCTCAGCAGCCAAGTGCGGCAGTCAAACACCTGGTTCACATGGTGACTACGGTCATACTTGGGGTTGCCACTCGGGTCTCTCTGACCTCCAAGTCCTTCACCATCTGTCAACAACTAGCCTCTCCTTTGTCTTGCCTGCTCCACAGCCTTTGGCCAAGTCCCCATCAATTCCTGCTCATGGAGATGACCTCACAGCTGGTCTTCCATTACCTTCCAAGCACTCTCCTGCCCCCTCCCTTGTTAGTAGATACCAAGGCCACCTCCACAGGCTGGCCCTGGTGGCCTGTCCTTACACATCATCCACCTTGTCCTCACAGGAACCTTCTAGGATGCTGAATCAGCCTCCGAAGGCAATTGTACTCTCATCTTCTCCAAGCTTGGACCCTCAGAAGCATCTCATAGTGATGTTTACCAGGGTCCACGTCAAACCTGGTTGCCCACTGAAGCTGAATCCTGTCAACCCTGGCGCACTCTAGCTGTGGACTTTTTTTTTTAAACCAGCTTGTGTTTGTGGTGACTCTGATGGGCAATGTAAAATGGGAGCTCCTGAGGGCAGAGAAGTGTCCCCTGCAATCCAGCTGAGGTTTCATCACCAGTCTCTGAGTAATAATTGGCTCATTATCCTCTAATGCGTGTTTTATTCTACCCGGGGAACAGAAGCCGCTTCATAGAGTGAACTATCAAATGCCAATTCGTGGCACAACTACAGCCCAGGTCTGCCAGCCATGCCTAGGATGGGAAAGTGGCTCCTTAGGTCCCCTGGTCCTGAACAGCAGAGCGCCTTTGGGCAAGAGGCTGAGGGGCTCATTGATCATAAGGGACCGGTGGCATTGGTGAATACCTCCTCTCCCTGGCCTCCAGATTCTAAAGCCTGTCTTGTTGGCTGGCACCAAAAAGAACACCTCTCACCCTACGCCCTGACCCCTGAGCTATGGCCTTATGTCAAGCAGAGGGATGGCAAAAAGAGCATTATCCCCCCGACTCCCCATCACCAATGAAACTTGGATTTAGATTCAGGGCTTCAGGGTTCTATCTAATCCTCATAAAACCTTCTTGGGGTGACCACTGTTACTGTCTCCCCCTTTTTTTCTGATGAGAAAACACCTAAGAGAAATTACTTAATTGGGGTTTGACAACAATCTTACTCTAAAATTCTCTGCCTCTGTCTCTTTCTGTCTGTATCTCTGTCTATCTCTGTTTCTCTTCCTCCTTATATCTACCAAGCGAGTATTCTACCATGGGGCTACACTACTTAAAGCCTCACATAGCACTAGGTGTGGGTGCATCATTTCAGTTGCCCCCCTAGAGGGGTGTCTGATTGTATATTTTCCCGTGCATTAGTACACTGGCTGGTATTTGCAGGAAGCCCACATGGCCATTCCCAGACCTCTCAATAGTCAGTAACTGCTGAAGGTTTGTGCCTCTCAGATTTTGGGGAGTATTGTCCCTTCCAGCCTTGATGCACGGTCTCAGCCTTCTGTCCAAATAAGCAGGAGCCAGGAGGCACATGGCGCTCTTGGTCATAGAGTTCTGAGATTGCCTCTGCAGCTGCAGCCCTGAGGTTGCGGTCTTTGTGGGTGCTGGCTGGTGTTGGGGTTCTCACTGCTGTAGAAATGATTAACAGCCTGACACTATCCTGATGACTTTGGGAGACACATCTCGGCAGACTGGGATGCTACTGGTTGATACGAAAATGATATATATTTTTCAATCTAGTTCATAGTGGCAATAATTCAGAGACGGAAATATCTTTGCCTTCTACTGGAGCTTTGTGCTACTTAGGAAGGAAAAACTGACAGAAAACCACACAGAGAATTTCGTTCACCAGGGAACTTAATACAATCGTAACTGGGTGCTCAGAAAAATGAAATATTTTCTAAACTTATGCTATTGAACAAATGGCTTTCCCTACCTCACGAACAGCAACAACAACAAAAGGCAGGAGGTCCAGTAGAAGTCTAGTCACACAGAACACAGCCAGAGGAAGATTTAAAATTGTGACCGCCTTCCAGCCCTCCCTGCCAGAAGTGGCACATTTATTGATTTCCTTGAGCAATACTCTGTTTGGAAGGGCAAATGTGGAACTTGAAGTCAGAGACTCATACGGATTTTTAGATGGCATTGTATCTTTGTTCCTATCGTCTTTAGAATGCTTTGTCTTATCACTGGCTAGAACGTACCAGATCCAGGACGGTTCTCCAGGAGAAGAAGTTCTGCAGTTACCATGGGCTCTCTCCATGACCAGGTCCAGGACGGTTCTCCAGGAGAAAAAGCTCTGTAGGTACCATGGGCTTGCTCCGTGCCATCTGGTGGTTCCTCCTTGCGCATAACAAGCCGAACCGGTACACTTTCATGAGTTTTCTGAAGCTCCTGATTTTGCAACCAACACAGAATCCAATAAGCCCTGAGCCACCCCTTGGCCAGTGAGGGGCTACGGTTTCATGTAAATAGTAGTTAGTGCACAGAAGTGTCTCAGAACTTGTAGAGATTTGGGGACAGAAAATCTATCAGAATCAAGTTTGAGTATTTACTGTAAACTAGTGGTTCTCAACCTTCCTGGTGCTGTGACCCTTTAATACAGTTCTTCATGTGGTGACCCCCAACCATAACATTATTTTCTTTGCTACTTCATAACTATAACTTGGCTACTGTTACGAATCATAATGTAAATATTTTTGGAGATACAGATTTACCAGAAGGGTCATGGCCCACAGGTTGAGAATCTCTGCTGTAAGCCTTCGTAAAACATCATTCTTCCCAGGCACACAAGCACAGGGTTGAGACGTAACTCTATGAGACTTGTTCTCAACTCCTTTTTCGCGTTCCCCAGAGGTTTCTGTCATTTATTCTCATACGTCTAAATGTTATTTCTAGATTTTTCCAGTTTTAGAAACTATCTAATAACTTTCTGTTAAGATTCAGCTTTAATTTTTTTTTTCTTTGGATTAGAAGAGACTGTTTCACAGCAGACTTCCTGGTTATTCTGGCTCTGGCTGTGGGAGAAGGAGAATTACTATCTCCCTGGGATGAGTTCCTGATTGGTGGTCCAGGGCAGAGTGGTCAGCCTTGAAACCTTATACACACCACCAACAAAAATGGATTCAGCAGGTTGTATTTACATACACATACATACATAAGCATATACATGTATGTAACAATAATAATCAAAGAAAAAGAGGCTATCCACTTGGAAGTGGGGAGTACATGGGAATGGTTTGAGGGAGGGTCTCTGGGAGGGGTTGATGGGAGGAAAGGAAGGGGGAAATGATATAACTCTGTTTCAATTAAAAATTGCATTTTTAAGAAAAAGATTTGTTGTTTGTTTGTTTTTTTTCCAGGACAGGGTTTCTCTGTGTTATTTTGGTGCCTGTCCTGGATCTCACTCTGTAGACCAGGCTGGCCTTGAACTCACAGAGATTCACCTGGTTCTGCCTCCCGAGTGCTGGGATTAAAGGCATGCACAACCATCACCCAGCTTGGTTTATTGTTTTTAATCATATGTAGGTGTGTGTGTGTGTGTGTGTGTGTGTGTGTGTGTGTGTGTGTGTGTGTCTGCAAATGGGTAGGTTCATGTGAGTGCAGATGCCTGAGGAGGCCAGAGGTGTTGGATCCTGTGGAATTGTAGTTACAGATGATTGTATGCCACCTGCCATGGCTGCTGGAAACTGAACTCAGGTCCTCTGTAAGAGCAGCAAGTGCTCTTAATGGCTGAACCATCTCTCCAGGCCCTGAATTACAGTATCAGAGGACAACTCATGGGAGTCAGTTCTCTCCTTCCACTGTGTGAGTTCTGGGGATCAAACTCGTCATGCTTTGAGGCAATTGTCTTTACCTGCTGAGTCATCTTGCCAGCCCTGGGATTTAGCTTTCAAATTCCCCTACCCTTGTCCCATACAGGCCCCTTCCCTCTCCACCAACATTTCCTTTGTCCCACACTCACAATATAGTTACATCATAATTTTCCGTATGGCTGGTATTTGGTGTTTATATGACTATGGTTGTGAACACATTATTTAGAGTGGGTCTACAGGTACTTCCTTGTAGTCATTTTTCTCTGTTTTGAGTAGATTCACTACCATTCTTTTGCACAGTTTCAGTGGGCTTGTCAGAGATTCCTAAATACTGCAGTCATGTCTCAAGGTGCTCAAAACATTATGAATTTGATACATCTTATTTTTGCCTAGAGACTGCCCCTGCATAACTACCTATCCCCCTACTTTAATTTGAACTAGTTATCCCTTAGGCTATGTACGGTTACCATTCCGGGATCTTTCCAAAGATGACTTTGGTGATCTTGTCAGCTTTTCTCTTACATTGAATTCCCTTTTTCTAGAATCTAAGAACTTCCAGTCTCATGGAAGAAGCTTTATCATGGGAGGATATATAAGACAGTGTAGAAGTGATCTTTTTTTTACAAAGTTTATTAAGTAAAGAAACCATTTTATGAAGCTTGGGGTGGGGTAAGGGGACAGACTCAAAAATGAGTTGCCCAAAGAACAGACTAGAAGAAAACTTTTTGAGCTCTGCTATGAATGAAGATGTCATTATTTTACACGTCTTTTTTTTTCCCCCCGTTGATAGTTTAGCTAGGTTTAGAATTCAAGGGCGGAAATGATTTTTCCTCTAGTTTTTAGTATCTATTTCTCAGGATTGCATACTAAGGTCAGGAACAATGAGTCAGTAAAATTATATCAGCAGTTATCATAGATAACAACAAGTAGATTTTAACTGGAGGGCAGTTGGAGTGCGGACCAGCACTTCATAGATACATACTGATTATGCAAGAAGAACAAGAAGTTTTCTTCCATTCTTTAAAATGCTTGTTTATGCTGGTCGGTGGTGGTGCACGCCTTTAATCCCAGCACTCGGAGGCAGAGACAGGGGGATTTCTGTGAGTTCAAGGCTAGCCTGGTGTACAGAGCGAGATCCAGGACAGACACCAAAACTACACAGAGAAACCCTGTCTCAAAAAAAACCAAATAAATAAACAAAATGCTTGTTTAAATTAACTATTTCCTTCACTCTCCTGCCCATATGATGAAGTTTGGATTCCACTAAATATCATTCTAATTCCTACTCACTCCATACCATCCTAGCATACCCCTCTAGTCCAGTTCAAATGAGCCGTTCTTCTTCTTGTCCTCTGCTTAGTTTTCCTCTCCATCAGCCAGGAGTTCTTTCTCCTGGAAGATCCCTCTGAAAACAGGCTCCACACATCTTTGAAGACTGTTTCCAAACCCAACTCTTCATTGGCTCACTTCACCTTTCACGTATCCTCTTTGTAACTGGACTCATTTGAAAGCTGAAAAGTGAACTTCTCAAATTTTCTCAGATCTTGGACTCTGAACTTGAATTTAGTCCTGCCTAACTAGATATACCTACAGAAGATTTAAGATCAAACTGATTTGTGGTTTAAAATCCAGTTATTCACCATAGCTTTGGAAGAAGAAAAAAAAAATGGATAAGGCCCCCAAATGGGGGGAAATGTTTCCAAACTCTCACCGAATCAGACAGCCTTATTGGTTGAACCAGAATCTACTTCTCTATTCATTGGTTACTCAACACATGTTTGCTGATTGAAGAATTAATAATCTCCAGAAAACTGCTAGAGATTTCAAAGGTGGAGGTCCCCGTTAATCCCACCCAAGTAAAACAAACAGGAAAGAAGCAAAAAGGAACAAGAAAGGGAAAAGAGAAAAAAGTCCCAGGAAGCCAAGCTTGTCCAGGGCAGTTCAGAGTCCTCTATGGTGGTAGGCAAGGGGAGGGATGGCAGAAGTGGACAGTGATGTTTGGTCAGCCTTGTGTAGCACCATGAAGAATCATCTCCCCAGATCTAGCTGGCTGCCACTCTTCTGTTTTGCTAACTTTGAAAATGAGATTCTCTCTCCCATCTCTCCTTCCCTTGCTGCACCTCGCATCCAGTTCACTTACTACCTGCAAGTGTCATGAGTCACTCCTTAACATCTGTACATTATCCCGAATTGAGCTCTGGAAAGCCCCACGGCTCTCCGGGGAACACATCTGCCTTGCCTCACTTCTGACATGAAGAGAGACTGGCATGTCCTCCAGTCAGACAAATTAATCTTCCAGACCAGGTGGTCTTTGGAAAATAGCATAAATCTAAACACCACCTCGAATCCTCTGTCATTAAGTTGGATTCCTCCTCAGCCCTCTCAGTGTCTGCTCACCTCCTGCCTCCCTCGCATGGCCACTCCACTTCAGTTCAAATAAGCCGTTCTTTTACATATGACAAAATAGATAACTCACGGGTTCCAAACAACATTTTTGAAGTGACTGCTGACTAACAAGGTTCTCAGCAAGACTCATGAGGAGGCAAAAGGGGCAGCCAGAAGCAGAACCAGAAGCAGCAGCAGTAACTAATATCAGGACATCCAAGCACTGTTTGGCATCTACTGTGCTGAGTGGTTCCGAGTATACTATTTTGTTTAATCTACACCATGTGAGGCACTGTGAGAAAGGTACATCAATTTGTCCAAGTCAGTCATTGCTGGTGACGGAGCGGGTTTGACGTTAAAGTACATGATTCCAAGACATGGTCTCAAGTTCTGTCTTTCTTTGAACTTATGCAGAACTCAGAGTACAAACATGGGGAAAAAAAAGTGAGAAATCATGTCCAGTAATGGTTTCATTGTTGTTATTTGTTTTAGCTTCATTTAACTTTAGGTTTTTCAGCCAGAGTCTCATGTAACTCAGACTGACCTTGACTTTGCTTTGTGACTGGGGCTGGCCTTGAGTTCTTGGTCCTCCTTCTGTCTTCTGAGTGTTGATATTATAGGTGTGAGTCACCACACTTCAATAATGGTTTTAGGCTGAGTATGGTGGTGGAGGTAACTGGCTGGGAATTGTTTGTCTTAAGAAAATAGCTCATGGTGTGTGATCAACTCTTTGCTACAGGGAGAAAGACAGAAACTAGACAGGCAGAGATGTTCTGCAGCCAAGAACAGTTACGTGCATTGCTCAGGGTGACTTTGATAGCTAGACGACATTTCATTGTCTGGAATGATTTAGGAAAGCTCATATCTCTCCATACCCTTTCATCCTGCATGTCTACCATAACCAGTCAGGTACAATGACTTCCTCAACAAAACCCAGAGTTTGAAAACCAGTGTGGCACTGCATAGCTTTGAATCAAGTGTCTTGTGAAGATGTGAAGATTTCTGTCCTTTACTAACAGATTCATCCACTCAGGGAATACACTTTGAGTTCCCATTAAATACTCAGCTCTGTTTTAAGACTTGTAACTCTTGAAAGAAAACAAACTACTTATTGTGCCTTACAAAGCTTGCCATCTTAGGACAAAGACTAGAAAGACTTAAATCAACAATGGATCCATTCAGAGCAAATAATCAAGAGCCTTAAAAATAATAGGAACTGAAATAAAAGATAGATAAAAAAAATACCATTTTGTATTTTTGAAAAATGAATGGAAGTGTAAAATTACGTGTGTGTGCTGTGGGATGTTCTGTATGCTCTGAATGTGTTGCTCTGATTGGTTAATAAGTAAGGTGCTGATTGGCCAGTAGCCAGGCAGGAAGTATAGGCAGGACAAAG
>CABHPQ010048622.1:0-24433 GCA_902168405.1 Peromyscus aztecus
AACTAGCTTTATAGTTTTTATTTTCTTATACATACTTTATGTGTGTAATTATGCTACTTTATTATTTTCCTATGAGTGTTAGGCTATTATTGACTTGCAGTGATAGCTTGTTAGGATTTTCACTGTAAATGAAGTTTCTTTACCAGAAAAGCCAACTGTATAAAGTACAAAAAACACAGTTGATTTTGAAAAATTTTTGAAGAAATTATAGTGAAATTTTATAGATGAATAATGGCAAACTATGCCACTATAATAGGTTTCATCTTATTTAAAAGGGGAATAAGAAATTGTAAGATATGAAAATGATAGAAAGATGACAAGTGAATAGACAGATGACAGATAGGTAAGAGATGATAGATACAAATAGATGACTAGACGATAGATGCATACATGGTTTATACATGGGTAGATGATATATCGATACATAGGTATAAGGATTTCATAGATGAATTCATGGATGATGACAGATAGATGGATAGATTGGTCAGTATTGATAGATGACTTGTAAACATATAGAAATGCATAAACAGTAGAATAGATGACATAAACATAGATGTATGGATAAATGACAAATATAGGTATCTAGGACAGTTGAGAGATACATAGATTTTTAAAAGATGGATAAATGGATTAGAGATGGATATAAACCAAAAGAGTTGGAGTACTGTGAGGTATGGCTTGGGTAAAACGTTGGTTCTCTGTGATGTAATAGTTTTAAAACCCTAAACTGTCCTATGGAGTTGTCAGTAGTTAAAGCTTCTTGCTCTTAGCAAATGTATGGTTTAAGAACACAGAAAACATACTAAAATATATTTGAATGAAAAAGTAGTGATTGAGATCCTGACTTCACTATTTTCCTACTTTACACTGTTTGCTTTACTGTAAGGAAGCTTTACTTTTAGTGAATATCCTAAAAGCTACCATTATAAAATTAATAATAACTTATTTCTCATAGAATAATAATAAACAGCGTAATTATAAATATAAAGTATGTACAAGAAAGTAATAACTCATAAAATTTTATGTATATATATGTATATATATATATAAAGATGAAAAGTTAAGACACAAGGGGACTAGATAACTTTGCAAAGAACTTGTTTCTCAAAATTATTTTCACATTTGTTCAAAGTAAATATTAAAATACACATTAAGATATTACTTATTCCAAAGACAATAGTTTATTGATCATTCCGTACTGTGAGGACAGCACAATATTCTACTGAGAGAACTTCCCTGCTTTTTAAGCATAGATTTCCCCAACTGCACAGACTATTTGAGGAACTTCATATAAACATAAAGAAGTAATTCCTCTTAAAACAAGAAATACATATTTTATTAACATCACTTTGAACTGTTTCATTGCATTATATGAAGTAATCCATGCATCACACTCCTATGTCTTTATTTTAAGATATGTTTGCTTGCCCTTTTTCATAAAGATTGTTTCCTCGAGATTTTCTAAATGTAAGGATCTTAAACTGATGGTGGTGTTGGCTACTGACCAGGAATGGAGTACTTTATACTCTCCAAATGATCATCCAGTTTCACTGAGAAAGAAATGTTCAACATGTTGAGAGACACGAGGAGCCAATTAACACAGGTGAACTGTGAAGAGCAGTCATCAGAACTGTAGGGCTGGAGCACATTTTGAAACTGAGGTTTTCTTTTTTTTTTTAATTGATATCTACATAATTCCCAGCAGAGAGTGTTTTAGTCACAACTGACCTCAATGTGTCTCTCTTTCTCAGTTTCCATTGTATTACACCTGTGTTTGAATGTCTCCCAATTTATAACTTCATCTAGTCATGTACTTATATAAAGGTTTTATGTCTTCCTTCTCAACAAGCGGCCATCCCTTGAGAATAACATTTCTTTCTTAATCAGATTTAGTATATCACATCCACCTGTGAAATACCAGAAGGGATTAAATTCAGTACATTAAATTGTATTTGTATGGAGTTTCTAAAATGTAGACTTAATTGAAATTAACTTTGTTTAACCCTAAGAGCTTTTTTCCTTTTCCATGTGGGAAAATATTCCTAACTATTACAAGCATAGAGATGGCCTCTGGCTTTGCTGTGGTCATAAACTAGAAGGAAGTAAAAGACAAATCCACAATTTCTCAGATGAATAAGAAAAGGTGATGAAAAGGTGAGGTAATGATCTAATTAAGTACTGTGTAAATTCAAAGAGGTAGTGATAGAGGAAATACTATGACATGGAAGAAAGACGTTTGACCTGGTCTTTGAAGACAATGTGATAGTAAGATATGTGAGATATATATTTGATTCTGAAAAAGAGGAAATGATTAATTATTGAATAGACAGGGTGCTCACTCTGATTTGATTACAGCACAGTGTGAATATATATTTAATAGCACAAGGAAACCGATAAAAATACATTATTATTTGTAAATTCATGAAAAATTAGATTAACAGAAAATGTAGAATGTCCAATAATAAGGAATTATTGTATTTATTTTTATTTAAACCAAGTCTCATGGCAAGGCAGAGATAGTGGAAAAAGTAACTGAGCAGCTTGGACAGAGTACTCTGCACATTCTCCTGCTCTACATTGTCAACAATTTTTGGTATTTGTTTTGTTACTGTCCACTACATAAAGAAACTTCTCTCATGAGGACTGAGATATGCACTCACGTATGAGTATAATGCTAAGTCTTTAGGAGTTAGTTTAATACTGTATCCATATAGCAGAATGAAAGGCCCTGTGATTTGTCTAGCAACAGATTCAGACTCCAATAGCAATAAAAGCCATGAGTTCTATCTTTAAAAAAAATATTAACATTTTTCTCCTTTATTTTACCTACTGACCAGTTTCCCCTCCCTCCCTATCTCTTCTCCTGTTCCCCCAACACATTCCCTTAACCCATATACCCACACCTGCTTTGTCTCCATTCAGAAAGGTGCAGGCCTCCCATGGGCTTGAACATAGCATGGCACATCAAGTTGAGGCAAGCCTGAGCTCTCCCCCTGTATAAAGGCTAGGCGAGGTAATACAGCATGCACAACAGGTTCCCAAAGGCCAGCAAAGTGCCAGGGACAGGCCCTGATCTCACTGCTAGGAGTCTCACAAACAGACCAAGTTACACAACTGTCACACCCATTCAGAGGGCCTAGGTTAGATCCATGCAGACTCCCTAACTGTTGGTCCAGAGTCCATGTGCTCGCAGCATATGGTGAGTAAGGTAACTAGACCCAAAAAGACAACTATGGTTTATATTCACTCATAACTGGATATTAGGAGTAAGTACAGGATAACCAACCATAGCCCCAGAGAGGCTAGATAACCAAGAGGACTCAAAGAAATTTATCTGGTAAGTGGAAATAGAAGAGATCTTCTAGAAAACTAGGGGTAGGGAATGAGAGGATGGGTACTTGAGGGAGCCAGTTGGGCAGGCTGGGTACAGGAGGTGGTTTGGGGGTGGGATGGAGGGCTAGGGAGAAACTGGGTACCAGGGAAACTACCAGGAATATACAAGGATGACCCCAGCTAAGACACCTAGCAAGAGCGGAGAGGGTGCCTGAACCGGTCATTTACTGTAATCAGATTGGTGACTATCCTAATTGTCATCACACAACCTTTATCCAGTAACTGATGGAAGCAGATGCAGGAATCCACAGCCAAGCACTGGGCCTAGCTCTGGGAGTTCCCCTGAAGAAAGGGAGGAGGGAATCATATGAGCTAGTGGGAACAGAGGAACGCACAGAGGCAGCTGGCCATGAATTCTCTGTTGTGGCCTGGGCCTGAAATCTAATTAGAAAGTGGTCTTCCAGGTAACAGCATCCACACTACTGTTGCACCAGCGACAGTATCCTGCCAGCTTGATCATTGTTGCATCTCACATCATTTAAATCTGGGTAAGGTTGATGATAACATTTGTCTCCCAGCCATGGACACAGGCCCTTTTAAGCTTATGGACCTAGCCAGCAGGGATGAAGCTTCTAAGTCAGTACCAGCTTAATTTCCCCATATTCTATGACTAAAGTATATGAAGTCTTCATCAACAGGCCCTTGTCATTAAGTTCTGGAGTGTAGCCAACAGCAATAGCAATAGCCTGCAATGTTTGTGGTTCTCAGGGACTCCAATAACCAACAACTCAATAAAGGTAACTCATTCCTGGCCCTGTACTTTTTTATTGGGTAGCCCTTAGGGTCTAGACATGGAACTGGCCCTTGTTGTTGATTAATTAAATGTTAACTCTCTTTTTAGGTATGTATATTTTTAGGCAGCTTTCATTAGGGTGGATTCCATCATGGCTGTTTCTCAGATCTTCAGTGCTGGTTTCCCCTTCACATACTGCCTCTGTTACACTGTCCTCCTGTCAACTACCCCTGTGATTTTGACCCATTATTCTCCATTCCCCCTTTATACCACCTGTATTTACCTCCTCTCCCTAGAAAGTCATCCTTCCTCCATGGCCATGTTTTAATTTTCTTGCCTCTATTGATATTCTAGTTAAAACACTCCTATCTAAAGTTTCAAAGTTAACCTCCCCATGTGTGAGATAAATTGTGACCTTTTCCTTTCTGGGCCAGTCACTCAGAATTATTATTTTCAGAACTATTTATTTATTTACAAATTTCATATTTCTTATAGGTTAATAGCATTATATTATGGAAATGCACCAAATTTTCATTTTTCATCCACTTGATGGCTACCTTGGCTACATCCATTTTCTGACTTTTGTAAATACAGAGCTCTAAATGGGCCATTTCCTCCTCCCAAAACTCAGGGATCACTATCTAAAGGGGGTTTAAGAACTGAACAGAGGGAAGAAGGATTGTACTAACGAAAGAGTCAAGGACATCTCACAAGAAAACCCACAGAAACAATTAGCCTGGGCTCATGGGAACTCACAAAATCTGAACCAACAACCAGGAACTCTGCATGGGACCAACCTAGGCCCTCTACATATATGTGACAATTATGTAGCTTGGTCTAATTGTGTAACTTCTAACTGTGGGAGCAGGGTCTCCCTAATGCTTTGGTTGCCTTTTGGGGACCTATTCCTCATACTGAGTCACCCTGCCCAGCCTTAATACAAGGGGAGGTGCTTAGTCCTACTGCAACTTGATATGACATGCTTTGTTTATAGCCATGGAGGCCTGCCCCTTTCTGAACAAAAATAGAGGAGAGAATGGGGTGGTGGGTAGGGAGGGAGTGAGAGGAGAGGGGGAAGGAGAAACTGTGTTCAGGATGTAAAATAAATAAATAAATTTAATTAAATAAAAAAAACCTGCAGAAAAAAATTCTAAGAGTCAGAGACAGTAGATAGCTATATGAAAATAGTGTCTAGGGGACACAGCAGAGTAGTTGCACATATTAATTCACAGAAGTTATGGCAGCAAGTTCAAAATCTTCTCAAGATCAAACTAGACAAAATCATAACATGGAAAGGAGAGACAGTCATGAAGTCCCACCCCTAGCTGAGGAGTCATTGATAATTGCTGGAAAAAGTAGAGTAGAAATCAGTTTTTATTAATGGTTTGGTCCTTGCTTGGTTGACAGCACCACAGTGGGTGACCCCAGAGACACAAATATATGAGCAGCACAAACTGAGCTCTACGAGTTATTATAAACAAAGAACAAAGTACATAATGTTGATGGGGGATGGAAATGGGGTGTATCTGGGAGCAGTCAGTGGGAGAAATGGGGTATAAATAAAAACAAAATAAATTTCATGAAATTCACAAAAGTTTAATCAAACTGGTAACAGTAGCTTGGAATAAAAGGGCACTAAAGATAAAGGTCTAACTACACTGACACACTTTTTCATTTAAGGTATAGGTAAGTTGAGTAAGTCTCTGAAGCAAAATACGTTAAAATTTGTTTGGGTTGATTTATTGAATATATATTGAAATGTTGGTAAATATATAACTTCGTAATAATAAGATGATGATTTTGTTGGTCAGTAAAATTGGCATGCAAGTATATTGGACTTCTATGACTATTCTGAGTTTGCATATCAGGGAACCTAGAAGAAAAATATTTTGTGAGAAACTACAAAAACTAAAATTATACATAATTCTCTTCTCCAGTGCTTTATAAAGCAAAATGATAGCTTTTACAGAAAATTGCTTTGACTATTACTAGACTTGGTAAAAATTTCCCTCATTGTAAGCATAAAATCAATTTTCCAAACCAGGGATTATTTAGTTTATATAGTATTCATATCTTATGGAGGTACAAAAGTTAATAAACATATCTGTTCTTGAAGGATATCACAAACAAACACTGGGGGAAAGGAGTTCTATTAGTTAATGGTATAAAGCACTCAATTCCCTGTCTTTTCAGCTTCCAATTTCCATATCTTTTCCCAAAGCATAAATAAGGCACACCATTCTAACATTATTTTAATGATTATTAAAATGGAAAAGGAGAACATGTTATGGAGGTTATAATTTAATATTTTACAAAATCATTTTGCTATTATTTATTGAATAGAAGCTCTTAGAATTTGTGAGGTAGTCTCAACAGCAAGAACAGGTATTTATCCTAAAGAAAATGTGAGTTGCTTGGGGTCACTAAGTACTAAAGATGCCATACCAACACCACCTTTGTGAAAGTACACTCTATACACCAATTCTATAATGCAATTTCACATGGATTTGATGGACTAGTATCATTATGCTATTTGCTAGGCATCTTACATGCATTTATAATTCAAATCTTTACAGAAATCTGTAAGATATGTATGTATCACAAATAAGGAAATTTGGTGGCGAGAGTCAAGATAAAAATCTAGATGGGATTCCAAAACCCAGGGAGTTCCAATAATGTCCATGGTTAGTCTCAATGCATGCATATATTTAGGTCTGACACCTCTAGACAAGAATTGGAGATGATATTTGAAATGTAAACTGAACATAAACATTTTTGGAATATAACTTGAAAAAGCACTTAGAGAAAAAAGTGCTTATTTAAGTCCTTGTCACTGGCCAATTACATGCTACTTTAGTGACTCACAAATAGAGAAAAAAAGTTTTTAATTATGTTCACAACTGGTTTAGGATTGCATTAATTAGCACTGGAAATAATCAGAGTATTGTGGGTATCATCTGAATGACACTCTGTGCCTATTAACCTAGGGAATTCTGAGAAATCTCATTTGTGGCCTAGAGGGTAGAGCAAAACCTTGATTTTCCTTGTCTTCAGTACAATAGCCTCCATCTAAACAAAATCAATTTGTACTTGCCAAGGTTTCATGTTGTTACAGGGGAAAGAAGTCATAAGTGATGTCCTCGAGGCAGGAATGGGTCATTAGACTAATTGTCAGGAATTAATTCAAAAGCAAAAGTGTTCCTCTTTGAAAACTACAGACCAAACTTTCTCACAGAAAGTTAAAAAAAAAAAGGATATATCTGCATAAAATAAAGTTACCTATGAAGCATCTTATTGATGTCTATGAGGGCATCCATTGGGCTACAGGGTGTTTCAGGATTGGGTACTTCACCTACTAGAGAACAAAATTTCTACATAATATGCTTTATATTTATTTAAAATGATTAAACTGTCATTATCATGACACTATTAGAATATTACGACCTTCCTAATACTGTTTGTACTAGCAGTAATAAACCGTCAACCACAGTTTTTGTATTTATAATAATGAAGGCCAAATATATCCATAAGATTATATAGACAACCTCCCATATACAACAGATCACAATTTTGTAGTTAATGTAAGAGATAAATGATGCTAGGCGTTCAAAATCAGAACTATTAAAAAGCAATAATTATTATAATAGATCTGTATTTTCTAATATATAAAATAAAACTATACAATGTAGCTGTACTATAAACCTTTGCTCAAGTGGAACTCACCTGTCCTACAACTGTGATGTGCAAGAAAGGATTGGATGTTTAAAAATACAACATGACTAATGTTCTCCCTTAAGAAGAAAAGAAATTAAGTTGTGTTAAAACAATGGAAATATGGGATATGGAGTAAGGGGAACACTCCTCCATTGCTGGTGGGAGTGCAAATTTGTACAGCCATTTTGGAAATCAGTATGGGAGTTTCTCAGAAAATTAGGAATCATTCTACTTGAAGATCCAGCTATACCAAACTTGGGCATTTACCCAAAGGAAGCTCAATCATACAACAAGGACACATGCTCAAATATTTTCATAACAGTGGTACATTTATACAATGGAGTATTACACAGTGAGAGGAAAAATGACATCATGAAATTTGCAGGGAAATGGATGGAACTAGAAAAAATCATCCTGGGTGATATAACCTAGACTCAGAAAGACAAACATGGTATGTACTCACTCATAAGTGGATATTAGCTGTAAAGTAAAGGATAAGCAGGCTACAATCCAAAACTCCAGAGAAGCTAGGTAACAAGGAGGACCCAAAGAAGGACACATGGATTTCTTTGGGAAAGGGAAATAGATGAGATCTCCTAGGTAAACTGGGGATTGGGGGTGGTAGGAGGAGTGGATGGGGGGATGAAACATGAGAGATCCGGTTGTGCACCTTGAGGGCAGAACAGAGGAGGAGAGTAATAAAAGAGATATCTTGATTGGGGATCACTTGTGGGCTAGGAAGAAATCTGGTGCAGGGAAACTCCCAGCAATTCATGGGAATGACCCCAGCTAGAGCTAGCAGTGGTGGAGAAGGTGCCTGAACTGGCCTTCTCCTGTGGTCAGGTTGGTGACTACCCTAGTTGTCATCAAAGAGCTTTCATCCACTAACTTAGGGAAGCAGATGCAGAGGTCCACAGCTAAGCACTAGTCCGAGCTCCAGGAGTCCTGTAGAAAAGAGGGTAGAGGGATTGCACATGCCAGGGTGTGAAGATCAAGACAGGGGAACTCACAGAGACAGTTTACCTGGGCCTATAGGAGCTCACAGATTGGCAACAGCTAGGGAGCATGCATGGTACTGGCTTAGGGCCTTTGTATGTGTGTGACTGTTGTGTAGCTTGGTCTGTTAGTGGGGCTCTAGCAGTGGGATCAGAACCTGTCCCTGGTGCTTTTAAGAACCTATTCCCCATGCTGAGATGCCTGGCCTAGCCTTGATGCAGTGAGAGGAGCTGGGTCCTGTCTCAACTTGATATGCCATGCTTTGTTGACTCCCATGGGAGGTCTGCCCTTTATAGAATGGAGGAAGAGTAGATAGGAAGGGGGGTAGATGAGAGGTAGAGGTAGAGAACAAGAGGAGAGGAAGAAGGGGAAACTGTGGTTAGTATGTAAAACAAATGAAAAAATTAATAAAAATAAATAAATTAATAAATAAGTAAATAAATGGAAATACAAGCCTCTGGGTAGACAGAGAACATTAGAAGATTATTATCGTATTTGGATATGAACTACTCTATGAAGTAGCTCTTATTTTGCCAAATACAGAAACAGAAGATTAAAATGTTGGTCATTATAGCACTTATGAATGGTTCACACACTATTTTGTCTCATCCCCAAAGCTTTTTACATTTCTCTTCTGCAAATTTCTCAAGGCATTATTATGAACAAAAGGACTGGTTTTCACATGAAACAAGAATGCAAATGACAAGATTATGACAAACACTGCAGTGAACAAAAATGAAGAAGATCCTTTAATCTAGCATGCTTCAAAGACTTAAATACAAAGTCTATAAATTAAAATTAAAATATCCAAAATTGAAATTGATAGGTGATATTTCCCCAATTCATGAGTCCAGAAATGCCATTTTATGTGAGGATAATACACTCTCCTGTTTCTATTACAGGCACAGGGACTATTCAAATGAGATGTAGAAGGAGTTGTGATTTGACTGGACTAGGAAGTGATGGTTTGTCTTTATTGTAAACTATATTTAGAATCACCATGGAAACACAGCTACATGTGTGTCTATTAGGCTATTTCAAGAAAGTCTTAAGTGAACATGGAAGATAAACCCTAAATGTCACCACAGTATATCATGAGCTGGGGTCCTCACCTGAATATAAAAGAATTTGTAGCCAGGTGGTGGTGGCACATGTCTTCAATCCCAGCACTCAGGAGGCAGAGGCAGGTGGATCTTTGTGAGTTCAAGGACAGTCTGGTCTACAGAGTGAGTTCCAGGACAGTCAAAGCTGCACAGAGAAACTTTGTCTGGAAAAACTTAAAAAAAAATGAGCTGAGACCAGAGCTCATCTCTCTCTGCTTCCTGACTACTGATGCAAGATTTCCAAATACATTGCACTGCTACTCTTATGCCTTCCCTACCATTATGGGTGTGACACTAACCCTGTAATACAAAAGAATATTACCTTAAATATCCTATGGAAGTGGAAATGGAAGGTAGAGGGTACGTGCATGTGCATTTAAGTATGTGCACATAGGTATGTAGGCAATCGAAACTGAGGTCCTCAGGGAGATCATCTACCAAATGAGCCACCTCCCCAGCTCCACAAATTGCTTCTTAATCTTAGCAATGAGCACAGGAGCTAACATGGAAAATTAGTTTTGGAAGTGAGATATTGCTCTTTAAAAAAAAAAAAGTCTTTGTAGTCCTTATGCATTTTGAACTGATTGAGTGGAGGGGTTGAGAACTTTGGGATAGAAAAGCCCTAAAAATACTACAAGCAGTATTTCTAAAGCCATTTTGATGATAATTTAGAAAACCAAAATTTCTCGAATAATATGAAAGTAAAAGCTCACCTCCTGAGATTTCAGAAAGTAACAAGTGCTCTGTCAGGAGCTGGTCTAGAGACCATCATGGTATTTCCTGGCAAGAATCTCTCTGCACTTCTGTCTTTGTCTTGAACACTTGAGTGAGACTGATTTTCAAATTTGTTTGGTGGAGGAACTTTCAAGAAGAGGCATCATCCATACTGTGTCATAGTTTCTGTTCTGTGCTCATATCCAGGTCCACAATGAAGTGAGATTTAAGATGAACAAAACAATGGGGAAAATGTACCTTTTAGATAAAATGGAGGGAGTTTTAAGTTGTAGACAATACAGGTGCTAATAAAATAGCTGTAATTTAAAACAAGAATGGCACCATTACAGAGAAACTTGGCAGTCTGCAATGGAACAAGAAAAGTACCCTTAGAGAAAGACCCTCCTTCATCTTGTGAAAATCCAAAGAAATTATAAAAGAGAGAGGATAAACTGAAAAAGCCAATGAGTTATTTGCTTGCAAACAACCACCTATGGAAATGTTTACCCAGAATCAACCTAATCAACACACCGAAATTTTTCCAAGAGAGGCTGACACTTGTGTTGGCAAAACCTGGCAGCAGCATCAATGAGATACTTCTTTTAAATGTATGACAGTTATAAGAATGAGGGGACATTGAGGTTTATGTCAAAGATTCTGAAGCCTGATGAGGTCAAGAAATATGTGCCCAAGTCAGATTTTTTTCAAGGAGGCCCTGAGAGGGCAATGTGTAATTTATGGAGGTGATACCTATGTTGCAATAGAGAATAAATGATGTTGTACATGCTACAACCTTGGGATATCCATTATGAAAATTTCACACATTGAGTCAAACTAGCAGCAATGATGTATGGAGAAATGTCTCTACCTAATCCTGTTGGAGCTCAGATGTTTCTATCAGGAAGCTCAGATGCCTGACATTTTCCTGCAAGACCTAGGGTTGCTCTGTTAGGTTAAGTTTTGCTTCTGTTTGATTGTCCTACTCTTCTCCATTCTTCTATTTTGGAATGGGAATGATTACTCTGTGCCACTGTATATTGGAAATTTGTAACCTAATTTTTGATGATCATGGTACACAGTTTGAACATTACCTGAGTCTTAGAAGAAAATACAGTTTCACTTCTAAATAGTTTCAAAATTCTTCAAGGTTATAGAGACTTCTGAAATTGGACACAATGAATTTTGCTTTATGAGCTGCATATGATTTATAAGGTAAATGAGTGGACATGTATGACTTAACTTTGATAATATGTTTGCATAATGGTTAATATTGATTGATTTACAACTTGATAGGATATAGGATCATGTAGGTGACAAGCTTTTATCATGTCTTTGAGGAGGTTTTACAGATTCTGCTAGTTTAGGTAGAATGACACACCCTAATATTAGTGACACCTTTCCATCTTCTGGATCCTGAACTAAATACAAAGAAAATGAGCTGAGTTTCCAGAATTCATTCCTCTCTGCTTCCACACAATGTAATGTGACCAGCTGCCTCTTGTTCTGCCACCATTCTGTGCCCATCATGATGGGCTGTGCCCTCAAAGTATAAACCAAAGGGAACCTTTCCTTCAGCTACTTTGCTCAGGGATTTTGTCACAGCAAGAGAAGTAACAAATGCAGAGGACATAAAAAAATATCTGAAAAGTTCATGGAGAAGGTAGCCTTGAACAAGATCTGGAAAGTAGGTATGTCTATACAAACAAGAGAATACATACATGTACAGAGTCATTTAAAGTTTGGTATGAATTGGAAAGCTACTCTGAACAGGAAATCCAAGACAATGCAGGGCCAATAGACCATGTGTCCTAGTGAAACACTGATCAGTAAAGGATATGAGCATTTCACATGAGGCTTAGTTTCAAAATATTAATATTTAAGACAATATTCTATTAACTCTTTTGCCTGAAGATCAGAGTTTATGTTGTGGAAAATAATATAAGTTCTGCCATGTCAAGAGGAAGAGCCGGGTCCAACTATGGGCTTCTTCTTTTCCCCAGTCTGCCTCACCATCCTCCTCCCTTCATATATCTACCCTTCATCAGGACTACACAAACTGACTATCAAATATGAAGGAAACATGCCCTCCCTTCAATGACCCTAAAAGGTCATTTTCCTTTATTGTTCCATTTTTGAGAATTGATATAAAGTCAAATATATTCAAGTAAATATAAGAAAATATTTCCAGAATAATTAAATATGACAGTGAATGGACTCACCCATTTTTTGAACTTTTAATGGACAAAAATTACTTTCTCAAGGTAGATATTGATTTGATTATATTAATAATCAGTCTACTAATACCAAGTTGTTTATTTGCATATTATCTCTCTAATATGCATTAGAGAAGGGTAGCATTCTGATGTGTGTGGTATCTTCCACAAAGTTATTAATATATGGTGATATTATAATAGCAAAAGAAGAACATTTTCTCCTTAAGATAGGTACACTGGCATGAATAATAGAAGCTGCAGACTGTTCCCAGGAGATATCATAAAGGATGTTGTTTACAACTAACACAGTGAATAATATGGAACAGATTTCCAGTCTTAATGTTTATTCAAGATTTGCTCAGCTCTTAAGAAATATAAAACCAGTCATTGTCTCATCCTCTCTTGACCTCCCCAAATATATTTGAGATCATTTCCTCCAAGTGCAGCATCAGCTTTGTTATTGATTCATTATTTTCATCTATCTTACAAAAAAGTCATTAAATTTGCCCTTCACACAGAGCTAAGTTCTTGACACTGGGAATATAAACACCTCAAGAAAAGTATGACCCAGTATCTCAGAGACAGATAACTTCACTGTCACAAGGCAGCATCTGACCTGCCTTTGATGAAAACAAAGCCAAAGTCACAACAGAGATCAGCGGCTCAAGGCATACAACCTGCTGTGATCATCCTAAAAGCCCTGTTTTGGAGAAGGTAGAATTTGTGTAAGCACTTGATAAGTAAATCAACTTTCTTTTAGTCAATCAACTTGAAAGCAGAGTAAACCCATGTATTTTCTATAAAAATAAGCTTTCATGTATTTGATGGAGGAAAAAACAATGTAAATTTTTACCCCAAAGTTCATGAAAGTTTAAATAAGAAAAGTGGACTCTGGGTGATATGGATACAATTCAATGGGTAGGATGCATACCATGTACAATGCCTTGCTTAACTACTTAGAACCACATACATTAAGCATGGAAACTCATGCTTATAATCCCAGCACTTAGGAGGCAGATCAGAAGATTGACATCATCTTTGTGCAAACAAGGGATATTAGGCCAGTCTGAGAATATGGAATGGAAGGCTATCTAAGTTTTGTGGATAAAAGACCAACATCCTCACACTGCTTTTTCCTCCATGGCTATCAGCTCAGTCATTGTCACTTATCATCTCTTACATGGCTGTGTACATCACATTTGAATTGGCCTATGTTGTGTCTTTTCTACTCCACATCAAGTGTGTATATGTATTGGGATTACAAAATGATTGCATTTTATGCAATGATATTTATACCATTCTAGTTCATATCACTGAAAAAAAAATCCTACACTGTTATAAGCATTTCAAGATGGCTAGACAAAGTAGGAAACTCATATCCCTAGAATAGATCAAAACAAACTTTCAGGTTGAATTTTTTTATAGCTTCATTCTCATATTCATTGATTTGCATTGGTATAGTTAATTAACATATCCTGGGATATGTATTATGTACACACTGACTATGCAAGTTTAGTTATCATTCTTCTGGTCATGTGGTTCTAAGGAAACTGCATCATATTTTCAATGATACTAACACACCATGTTTTTGTGCTTACTGAGAGTCACAATGCTGTTCTAGATCAGCTATGTATGTACCATTTATATCATTTCTCTTGATGCTTCTGTGCTTCAGTAGGTATACACACACTAGGCAGCACCAACACTAGAGGATATTAGATGTCTTTTTTATCATTTTATAGTGCCATACATAAATCATTGTTTCATATTCACTAACAAATATTAGCCTTGGGATTCTTAAAGTACACATTTTATAACACATTTAAACATATAAGTTACTAATAAAAAATGTAAAGCCTTGTGTGCAACATGACAAACTTTTATACAAAAAGTGTACTAGTGAATACCAAGTTACCTTCATGGGTTGCATTTGTAGGTTCATCCTTGACTTCCCATGCTACTGGCTAATATCTACCTCATGGTTCTAATTTGGAAAACAAGAAACTGTCACTTTCCTGAGAACAAGATATGAAATGATCATAAAACTAAAACAATCAGAACATAGCAAAATAGTCACTCAGGCTTCTTTACACTAAGTGATAGGGAATGTCATGTTGTCAACTTTCTGTGCAGTGGGTCTGCTAACAAAGAAGGGATGGATAAAGTTAGCAGACAGAAGGGGCTGGTATGCACAATAGCCAGAGAAGTAAAATTGGAATTAGATCCTCAGTAACTTAAACCTTGGGTTTATGGCAATCCTTACAGAAAACTTGACTTCAGCCTCATGAATGGCCTTGAGTAAGAGTCATCAAGAAGCAATGTCTATTCTTGACCACAGAAAACACGGGACTCCCTGTTACAAAGCATCAAGCTTTGGGGTAATCTGTAGATAACAGTAAATAATACACTGCAAATGAAAAAGTAATCCAAGAAAATTACTTCAAATTATATTTCATTTCAAGTGAAATAATTGTACTGTAATCAAATCTCATGATTTATTAAAATGGTGACCAAAAATGAAGTCGGTATCACTTGAAACAGCAGTCTCGTTCTTAAATAAAACTTTTCTTACATCTGAGGAAAAGGAAAGAGTTGCTTGATAATAATCTAAAGGAAGTTATAAAATGAAATCTTTAACTCGAAACCATGACTTCTCAAGGAAATTCTGCTCAGGGTTCTTTGATGTTAGTGGCACAGTCTCACACCCCAGCATGCATAAACTATCTACTACTGAGCCTTGAGCCTTGGGTCAATTTTTCCCTCAGAATCACATCTCAGGTTAGATTTGGATTTCCTTGAGATTGCAATACATGGGTCAGAGAGGCCGAATAATTTACAATATGAAAGTGAGGTAGAGAAAAGGAGGAATTAATTCAGAAGACCATCTGAAAAAGAGCTCAGAGATCATGCGACAGTCCCCGACAAAGGATGATGGAAAGGCCAAACTGCTGATTTTTATAAGAAAAAAAATGAAAAGAAAATAATGGCATAGCTGCACAGACACAGGAGCATCTGTGGTCCACTGTGCAACATCACACCCCTCACACTGCAAGAAGCTGTGTCCTCAACACGGCTGGGTAAGCAAATCTGAGAAGAGGAAAGGCAAAAGCTGTCTTTACATTTTCACAGACAAGGAAAGGAAAAATCACAAGAACTTGCCAAGATACAATTAAGCAAATTTCATCCCAATATTTTAGAAAGTTTTTCTCTATTTTTCTTCTTTGCCAAACTCCTAGAAGTTATGAAGTATGCCAGCTGCCTTCATTTTTCTCACTCTCTCATCCTCCATTTCTTTTGCAATCTGGTGTCAGCCTTAATACTGCTGAAGTAAATTTCACTACTTATGAAAATGAAGCTAAGTCTCATTCTATGCCCAAAATAATTGAGGTCACTGTACCTTCTGAAATCTGATTCTGAAGTCATCATGTCTAACTTGTCTACCTTTTCTATCTTAAGTTTAGTTATTTTATAACTAAATTATCCTCCTACAGGTCTGTGTACACTATGTCTTATTAATATTATGGAAATTAAACTAAAGTAACAGGTTAGCTCTCAGGACTTAGTGTTTCTTTCTGTCCCCCCCTCCCCTGCCCCATCTCTTTCTTTTTAATATTACTCTCTCAAACTTTCCATTCCCTGTAGGTATTACAGATGTGTACATGCCTGGTTTATCATTGAGTGTCCTATTTAATTTGCTATTTAAAAGTACTTTGGTCTCCAAATTTCTTCTCATTCAATTCTCATAATGGATTCTACCCTCAAAACTCTTCTCAGTTTTTTTTTTTTTGGTTAAAAAAATTGTTACTCCCTAATTTTATGAACATTAATAATCTAAACTTGTCTCTTTTGATTCATTAATGTTTTTATTGACACTTACATAAAAAATAACCTCACACTACCATAATTTAGCTAAGGTAGAATTATACATGATTGTTATCCTAATGAAATGTTACTATTTATTTACGTGCATAGTTACTGCTATTATCATCACCTTTCATGTGTTTTC
Source organism: Peromyscus aztecus (assembly GCA_902168405.1). Taxonomy (NCBI): domain Eukaryota; kingdom Metazoa; phylum Chordata; class Mammalia; order Rodentia; family Cricetidae; genus Peromyscus; species Peromyscus aztecus. The sequence goes on from CABHPQ010048622.1 coordinate 16,873, forward strand.
AATATTTTTATTTCTCTTTGTGTGTTCATGTGTATGTGGCAGGAATGGGGGAGTTCATATGCACCAGTATAACCAGAAGAATGGAGGTCAGAGGTCAATCTCAGGAGTTGTTTCTCAAGAGATGTGTTTTATGAGACATGGTCTTGAGCGAGCCATTATGGGGTTAGGGAGAAACCTAGTGCTAGGGAAATTCCCAGAAACACACAAGGAGGGCCCCAGCTAAGACCCCTAGCAATAGTAGAGAAGGTACCTGAACTAGCTTCCCCCTGTAATCAAATTGGTGACTACCCTAATGGTTATCATAGAAACTTCATCCAGTAACTGATGAAAACAGATGCAGAGATCCACAGCTAAGCGTTGGGCCAAGCTCCTGGAGTTCAGGAAAAGAGAGGGAGCAGAGTTTATAGGAGCAAGAGGGGGTCAAGATCATGATGGGGAACACCACAGAGACATCTGACCCAAGCTAGTTAGAGCTCAAGGACTCTGGACTGACAACTGGGAAACCAGCATGGTACCAAACTAGGGCCTCTGAATGTGGGTGACAGTTGTGTGGTTTGATCTGTTTGTGGGGCCCCTGGCAATGGGACCAGGACTTATCCTAGGAGCATGAACTGGCTTTTTGGAGTCTATTCCCTATGGTGGGATACCTTGCACAGCCTAAATGCAGGAGGGAGGGGCTTGGTCCTACCTCAACTTGGTATGCCAGTCTCTGAGGAGTGGATGGGGCTGGGTGAGGTGGGGGAAGAGGGAAAAGGGGAAAGAGAAGGAAATGTGTTTGGAATATTAAATGAAAAAAAATTAAATTAAAAAAAAATAAATCTATCAATTAGACTAAGCCACCATGCCTGGCTTTTCATGTGTGTTCTGGTAATTAAACTTGGGTTCTTGCACAGACTGAGGGATCTGTCTCCTCACTCCCTGGAAAAACCTTACTTGTACAGTAGACTAATAATGAGGTGAAGCAAAAATGTCCAATGTATAGTTTGTGCTCTCTCAGAAATGTTATGAACTATTAACAACTTGACACACTCAAACATCAGGAAGACAAAAGTAAAGATTCAATCAAATCATTTTTGTAGCTACTGACATAGATGGCGTTAAGTGACTATTGTTTACTCACCTTGTCTCAAAAATTCCACAGTATTTTCCATAACAAGACTTTATACTTGCTTTTATTTATTTATTTTATATGTTTTTATTGTATTTTTGTTATTTAAAAAATTAAATTTAAATATATTTTGATAATATTCTTTCCCTCTTACAAGTCTATCAAATTCTTTTTCAAAATAAAAAAAAATTAAAATGCAATACAACATCAAAACCCCCAAAGCATAGAAAACAAAATAAAACCATACACAAGAAAAAAAGCACCAAATTGTCACCAAATAGAAGCATACACACACACACACACACACACACACACACACACACACACACACACACAAAGAGAACATGGAGTCCATTATATGTTGGTCAACTACTCCTGAACATAAGGCCTATCCTGGAGTGGTTGATATACCCAGTGTCACTCAATTGGAGAAAATTGGTTTTCCCTCCCCCAGCAGGTATAATCAACAGTTCAGTTGTTAACCTGTACCCTATTGTCTAGATTTTCATTCATTCATAAGTTCATTCATTCTTTTACTTTCCAAAATATAACAAATAAAACATAATAAGATAAAACAAAAACTAAAACATTGAATTTGGAGGAAAAAATAAATAGAAGGAAAAGATCCCAAGAGAAAGCACAAGAATCAGAGACTCACTTGTTTACACACTAAGGAATCCCATTAAAACACTAAACAGGAAGCCATAATATATACACGGAAGCCCTGGTGCAGACCAATGCAGGCCCTGTGCATGCTGCTTTAGTCTCTGTGAGTTCGTATGAGCTTTGATCTTGTTGATTTAGAGGGTCCTGTTTTCTTAGTGCTGGCATTCCCTCTTGTTCTTATATTCTTTCTCCTCCTCTGCCAGGGAGTTATATGGAATTTTACTTAAAGTTCTTAAAAGTTATGGAAAACAACCTGATCACTCTGTGGCTGGATATGAGATAAACAAATTAATTATTAAATTAACAAATATTTTATAGTGATACTACAAAAAAGTAATGAAAAACAAACATCAAGTGAAAATTGTCACTAACAGACCATCTGTTATTTTATAAAGTGAGTTATTCTTCCAAATCTCTGTATCAGCTTTCTCACAATGTATGTCACTGCAAGTTTCAGCCTTAGGGTCACATGACCAACAGAACATCTTAGATAATTATACCAGCACCAAAGTGTCTGTCTAACTGTCTGTTTAGTGCCTCTTCAATTGTTTTAATCCAGAGAGAACAATTCCCCTGATTTGCAACACATTACTATTTTCTCATTTCAATTAGTTGATCTGAAATATATGCATATGTGAATGTTTTTAAAGTTTTATTTATTTGTAGTGTATTTTATCCATATGGGTATTTGTTGTGGAGGTCAAAAAGGACATTGAATGCTCAGAAACTGGAGTTACAGGGTCAGGAGCCACCATGTGGTTGCAGGGAGTTAAACTCAGGGTCTCTGAAAGAATAGAAAGGACTCATTAACAACTGAGCCATCTTTACACCCCCATTTTTAATGTTCTAATTGATGCTTTTGAATAGTTGTTACTGAGAAGATTTGGAAAAATAATTAATTTCAAATTTTCAACTTATCTTTTTTTCTGTTGTACTTCTTCATTTTAAAATTTATTTACTTATTTATTTTACATCTAGCCTGCAGATCCCTCCCTCCTCTCCTCCCATTCCCTTTACCCCACCCCACTCTGTTTCCACACCCAAATCCACTTCTCCATTTCGGTTTAGAAAAGGTCAAATATCCAATGAGTATCAACAAAAAATAGCCTATCAAGTAACAGTAAGACTAAGCATCTACCCAATATGGCTGGGCAAGGGGACCCAATATGAGGCGTAGGGTCCCAAGAGCCAATAAAAGAATCAGAAAGAGCCTCTGTTCCCACTGTTAGGAGTCCCACAAGAGGACCAAGCTACCCAACTGCAACTTAAATGCAGAGTCAGACACAGGGCTGACTACCAAATACCTAAAGAACTCAAGAAACTAGATATCAAAAAACCAAATAATCCAATTAAAAATGGGGTACAGATCTAAACAGAGAATTCTCACCAGAAGAATTTCAAATGCCCAAGAAACGCTTAAGGTGATGTTCAACATCCTTTGCCACCAGGGAAATGCAAATCAAAATGACTCTGAGATTCCATCTTACATCTGTCAGAATGGCTGAGATCAAAAACACTGATGACAGTTTAGGTTGGAAAGGATGTGGAGCAACGGGAACACTCCTCCATTGCTGGTGGGAGTACAAACTTGTACAGCCACTTTGGAAGTCAGTGTGGCAGTTTCATAGCAAACTGGGAATCAATCTACCATAAGACCCAGCTATACCACTCTTGGGCATATACCCAAAGGATGCTCAATCATACCCCAAGGGCACTTACTCAACTATGTTCATAGCAGCATTATTCGTAATAGCCAGAACTTGGAAACAACTTAGAAACTCCTCAACTGAAGAATGGACAAAGAAAATGTGGTACATTTACACAATGGAGTATTACTCAGTAGTTAAAAACAAGGACACCAGAAAATTTTAAGTCAAATGGATGTAACTAGAAAGAAATCACCCTGAATGAGGTAACCCATACTTACAAAGATAAACATGGTATAAACTCACTCATAAATGAATAAATCCTTAAAGTAAAAGATAACTATGCTACAGTTCACAGACCCAGAGAGACTAGGTAACAAGGGGAGTTCATGGAGGGATGCCCAGATCTCCCTAGATAGGGGAAGTAAGAGATTCTGTGAGTGGACAGAGGGCAGGTAGGCATGGGAACATGAGTAATCAGGTTGGGAGGGCATAAGGGGGGAGTAATTTCAAATTATCTTAATGCAATGTTTCTAATATAAACAAAGATACTATTCACAAGGATTTTGGAGTTACTAGGTTATGTCACTAATAATAGAGTTAGTGAATCAATATTACTTTTTAAAATAATTAAATGAGAAAGAAACACTAAAATATTTCAAGTTAAATTTATATGTATATACAAATAACTAATCACAGGTTGCATTTTCATGATATTGAGTCTCATGAATGCATATGCAAATGCAATAAAATTCATACATGAAATTCTTAAGACCATGAGAATCCTGTTCCAGTATGAAAATCTTTATTCCTGTTATGTACTTCTCTAGAAGACAAACTATTGAATCCCAGGCTTACCTCAAAGTTCTTATGTTAGCAAAGACTGTCCATAGAACCAAAAAAAAAAAAAAACAAAAAACTAAAAAGCATCATAAATTTGCAATATGAAGGCATTCTATGCTATGAGTTTTACAGTGACTGCCAGATAGAGGAAGATACATTTTAAAACAAACTCAGACACTCTGAGATATTAAGCCATGATTGTAAAAGAAGAAAAGTCTATAGTGAGTTTTTATTTGTTTGTCTTTTATCCACATGAAGAGCAATATATCTCAGTTATAATTCCACTGAAGGAGAGTATGTTCAGCTGGTCCCTTTTCCTCTTTCCTACTAAGATCAACTTCCCTCACTTCAGAAACTCACAGGCACAGCAAGGGGTAAAGGGAGTTTCTACATTGTTCCTGTAGTCTCCAGTCAGTCTCTCTGTGCAAGGAAAACTAGCCCTCTACACCTGTCCCTTTGTGCCCTCCCTTCAGACTGTTTACAACTATGCAGATAAAATCCATTCATATTTATATTATTTCTTTTTTTTTTCTGAGACAGGTTTTCTCTGTGTGTAGTTTTTGGTGCCTGTCCTGGATCTCACTCTGTAGACCAGGCTGGCCTCAAGCTCACAGACATCCTCTTGGCTCTGCCTCCTGAGTGCTGGGATTAAAGGCATTTGATACCACTGCCCGGCTTAAATTATTTCTTATTCTCCCTATCTTCAAGGCTTCAAAACAGGGCAAAGTCATCCATCTTCCTCAGGGACTCTCTGATGACAGTTTAGGTTGGAGAGGATGTGGAGCAAGGGGAACACTCCTCCATTGTTGGTGGGAATACAAACAATGTACAGCCACTTTGGAAGTCAGTGTGGCATTTGCTGTCTTCTACCTTAGCAGGAAGGCTTCTCCTGGAGACTAGATTTTTTTTCTGCCTTAGTTTCTAGCTTTGTTCTCTACTCCTCATTGTTTTCCTAATTTTTGCTTGGGGTTCAACTATTTATAGCTGTTTGACACCATTTTGCTAACTAACTTCTGTCTCCACCTTCTCTCAAATAACTCCTTCTCTGTCCCATTTCATGCTTTGATTGGCACACTTACTGAAACTACTCTAATATACATCAGGAATTCCTTATTAAGTAATGATATCTGAAAACAAGTTTCTCTCTGTTACTTAAAATGAGTTATATATCACAGTGAAGTCATCACCATACCATCATTCTTCCAGTTAAGCTATTTCTTCTCAGTTCATACCTGCACTACCACAGCAGAGCTCAGATGGTTCCAATCCATGTCTACTAATGTTTTCTATTACTGGGGATATATATTTGTTTCTGTCTTCTTTCTTGTGTTGTGATTAATATATTTATTTTAATATAAATCTATTAATTTGTCCCCATCATATACACCAATGTACACCAATGTACACTATATAGTACATGTTTGTATTTTGAATGAAGCTCTTGATAAAACTAATTTAATTCTCACAGGTACTGACACATAGTTACTTTATCTGTCACTAAGACACAGTGGGTATCATTTAGTGTGTCTTATACATGGAGAATTTAGAGTTGCTAATAATAATAGTGCAAATTGCTAAGAGACAGTGTGTGGAGCAGATTCCACAACATAATAATATGTTATGTATATTTACACATAAATATAAATATTTCTCTTTTTTAGATAAAGTTTTATTTAATTGTTGCTGGAATAGAAAAAGGGCTTCATAAGTAAATGCATATTTGTATATTTATACATATATGTATGTATAGGCACACACACACATATATGTCTGGAGAGATGATAAATCACAGATAGATCATTGGTAAATATTATAGACAGATGATAGATAGAAGTTAAATAGATAATAGGTAGATGTGTATTTTTTCATGGAATTTCTAAAATTTAATTCCCAAATGCTATATTTTTTGATTCACAGCTAATCACTTAATTTCTCTTCATATCAGCATTCAAATTAAAACACAATTTGTCTTTCTAGTAGTTGAAGTTAGGAATCCTGCCCTATGAAACGTTAATATGCAAAGCAATATAGCACTGCCTTATGAAGCTCTACTTTCAGTGATCCTCTGTCAGCTCATCAAGTGAAATATGAATAGTCAGTTGTGGAAAATTATTCTAATGTCTCACAGAAAGCTGACCAGTATTTCAAACATTGTATTTTAATGTTCAGACGATTATTTTTATATAAAGCATCAAAGTGTAAGTATTCTCAAACTTTTAATATCAGTCAGATATATTCATTTTCATATGAATACTGATTATATTACCATAAAACCTGAACTGAAATATTTATAGCATGTAGCTGAATGATCTAGTGTGAATATCTCGAACAACTGAAATCTCCACATGCCCAATCTTCCTTTCTCTGTAATCTTTGGAGGACAATCAATATTTGTTACTTCATACTTGTGAGAAGACTTCTTAGTGCTATACAGCATCCAAAAAGCACAAATGTTCCCTCAATTAGAATGGCTGAGCAAACCATGGCCTCAGACTGAGCTTTTCACTCCTGTAGACAGGAAACCCTGATAAATTGGTCTGCATATTTTTAGAATAAGATATCATAAATAAATATGAGTTGCATCTACATTTATAGGAAAGTCAGATCATGTTCAGGCTTTAAAATGTGTTGCCTCTAAATCAATTCATTTCTCTAATGAAGAGATTTTGTTAACATTTAATAGTAGGTGTCTAACGAACATCTGTGGAATAATGACTTAAAAGAATGAGTTGACAGTTTTTAATACAGGATCATAAACTAAATATGTGTTACAAAGTCTCCCTTTTGTAAATGAGAATCATTCTAACCACCACAGATGGTGGTTCCATATTTTATAAATATTCTAGATACAAAAAACATAATCTATGTCTTCATATTTAGATTCACTTTAGCTTTGTCAAAAATTTAAAATAGAGGTTTCAAGATTATAAGTCTTGATAATCATGAAACACTTGAAGTAAGCAATTTTATATATCATCTGCCATTTAACATCGCAAAACAACTTTCTATGTATATTGTCTGTATACATAGCAATGTCTTCTTCTGACAGTTCAGATAAAATGTAAAATGTTTTATCGTCCCACTGCAACACTTGAAGGCTCCATTAAATTATAAATCTCAAAATGTTGCCAAGAAACTAAAGAGCAAAGAATGGTGTATCTCATTAGGAGAAAGAAGTGTTACTATATTCCATTAGCATTGTCCTTGTTTACATATCAATGAATTCATATAGGTTATATAAAGTGTTAAAACTAAGGTACATTACAAACATAGCCACTTAGTTTTTAAGTAACATTAA
>CABHPQ010048717.1:795-19523 GCA_902168405.1 Peromyscus aztecus
CCTTTTATGTCTTTTTTTGTGGTCTTTTTAGGCTCACTGGTGTTGAGTTGCTTTTCCCTTCCACCTCAAGTTAATGAAGGGCCCTCATCATAATCCAAGCTACTAAAATAAATGGGAATCAGGAAATTTTCCATGAAGCAAACCCATGACATAATGGCACCTCAAGTGTATGAGTTACTGAAATTGGTTTTGTTGAAGTTGTTTGCTAGCAATGTTTGCCAAAGCTTTTAAGATAGAGAGAAAAAGATCTATCTATCTATCTATCTATCTATCTATCTGTCTGTCTGTCTGTCTGTCTATCTATCTATCTATCTATCTATCTGACATAGATAGGTAGATAGATAGATGACGTAGATAGATATAGGTCTAGAGAGAATGAATGAGTGTGTGTGTGTGTGTGTGTGTGTGTGTGTGTGTGTGTGTGTATGCATGTTTTCTCTACCAAATGGTGGATCCACATTAAAGTTAAATTCTTCTATTAAGTTGGTTTTTTTTTTGATGAAACTAATGTTCTTAAGTTCTTTATCCCTCTCACACCACTTGCTGTAAAAATACAGATGAAATAGAACAGAAGCATAGCATTTGATTCTGTGACATGCCATCATCATCTGCAGAGTTCATGCTTGAAAACTCTGCAGTCAGGTTATAAAGATTTTTTTTAATCTAATGGTTTCAGTAAGTTTTTAGTTTTGTGTTAGGCATTCATAACTGCCCTTAGACGCATGTGGCCTGTGGGCCATTAATTGGATATACCTGGTATTAGTCCACGATTCTTTTAGTAATTAGGTTTTATATTTACTGAAATGATAGACCAAAAGGGCCAATTCTTCAGAAGCAAGGAAAAGAAGATGCTAGAGAAAGGTGTCATTTGTAGCCCTGTCAATAAAAGGACAAATGAATGAATCTAGTGATCCCTCATAGTAACTACTCGAGTTGAAATTGTTTAATTAAATGGTATCACATTCATGGATCTCTGATTTAACATCCAGTTTCTGAAGTACCTGCAAGAACTATCCACAGTGAAACCAACTGCAACACCATAGACTTGAAGCCTATTTTTATGGTGGGCCCTGCTCTTCATATTCCCTGTGGGAATCACAAACCCAAAGTGTTGGCCCACCAGTAGTCCTGTGGGCCTCCCTATCCAGTGACATATTTAACCACTGATGTTTGGGGAAGCTCCTAGTTGTATCCATCTTTTTTTTCTATTGAGCTGGGCATAGTTGCAGCTGAAGCTTCAACTCTCCATTTCATCCTGGTTAGTTTGCCCTTATTTAGCACTTAAAACAAGCAAGCTGATTCTTGACAAGGGCTCTCTAGTTCATTTGTAATGCACTCTGTCTTTTTGTCAGGTTATATGAACATCCGGCATCCTTATCTGCTACTTTTAAATCCTAGCTGCAAGTACGATTAATCTGGGGGCCTTTATAATGATTATATAATTTGGAGCCCTCCCCCTCTTTCTTCCCTTTTCCCTCTCTCCACGAGGCTGCACATGCCTCCATTTCCTTTTCCTTCTTCTCTCTCTCTCTCTCTCTCTCTCTCTCTCTCTCTCTCTCTCTCTTCCTCTCCCTCCCTCTTTCTCTCTATTCACTCTCCCCTCCCCTTTAATAAAACTTTCCACGTGGAAAAAAATTATATATTTGTATTTACACACACACACACACACACACACACACACACACACACACACCACAGCCCTTTTCCAGATTCTGATCAATAGGTCCTAGGACACCCCTGATAATCATTACCCCTTCCCACACATAAAATTATCCAGGCTAAAAATTAAAATAAAATTTAAACAAAATTAATCACTAACATTTTAAACTGTATAATTCAGTAACATCCGGTACATGTACAGTGTTGTGCAACTATCACCTTTATCTTGTTCCAAGACATTTTCATCAGCCTCAAAGAAAACCCTGTACCTATTAAGTAGTTACTCTTCATTCCTCCTCACCTCCAGCCCTAGGCAACTACTAATCTACTTCATGTATTTGTGAATTGGTCTATTCTGCACTTCTCATGTGAATAGAACAGAATATGTGTCCTTTACTTTACTACTTTTACTTAGCATAATGATTTCAAGATTCATCTGTGTTGTAGCCTATGTCAATACTTCATTTGCTTTTATAACTGAATAATATTCCATTATATGGATAGGTCATGTTTTATTTATCCATTCATCTATTGATGGACACTGCGGGTATTTCTACATTCTGAATACTGCTGTCATGAAAATTCATGTGTAAGTGTTTGGATAGGGAAGACTTGACCTTGGAAACTGTAAATGTTGGCACTTGTAAAGGAAGAACAACCTGAAACAGCTATAAATGTCATTGTATTATTTCTTTGGAGCAAAGGTGGGAAGTGAGGATCAGGATACAAGTTTGATGTTCTGCTGACCACAAAAATATTTATATTTATGTTGAACAGCTAGTTTCCTGCTCCTAGCTTCCTTCATGCTCTGTCTGAGTCCCTCCCACAGGGTGAGTGTGGTGAGTGTGTTGGGCAATGGGGATTTGTTATTTGTTTGTTCCCCGGTAGAGCTGAATTCCTTGAGGTTAACTCCTGGCACTGAAGATCTCAAATAGCTTTTCTTCAGTGAATATTTAAGCAAATGCATAGCACTTTGCAGTCTTCATGGAGCTTTTGCTAGGGTGGGGTCCTCTAGTGCTCTCATCCTTAGCCAAGGTGACATGCCTGAGGCTTATGAGCATCATTTATCCCAAACTTCCTGCACGCCTCACCTGGCAAGTGCTCTTGGTACGTGCTATCTGGCTGCCCAGGCTGTTCCCCAGGAAGGCTTTCCCATCTCTATGCAGGGGTCATTGCACATTAAGGTACCCACCTGGGTTGGCTCACAACCAGTTGGCCCGATGTAATATGTTACAGAGTGGTCGGGCAGTAAGTCGGGTAGTAAGAGTGAACGGATGGCCCTAGTCATCATGAGTGACTTTTTAAAAAATTATTATTTAGGGTCTATTATCCATATGTACCAGCTCTTCATATTTTTTAGGATTTTATTTCAGGTTTTTAAATGAAATCTTCTGATTTTAACTGCTGACAGTCCACTGTAGCAATGGTAGAACATCCCCAGGGCCAACCCAGAAAGCCAGACAGAACAAGTCTATAGATGGAAGTGGCATGGGCACCTCTGGAGTCATGTGATTCTAGTTTTCACCATCTAGCTAAATGTGCTCATAGGCAGAGAGAAAGCAGAACTCAGAAAGAATTTGTCTATAGCCCATTTGCCCTCAGGTCAGGGATTGCAAGAAGGGGAGACCATGCTGGATTCTGGGTGAACTCTTTTAACAATTGATTTCTTTTATTTCCCTATGCACCCCAACAGCAACAGTTACAGCTAAATTTGGGGTCTTCTCTCAGTTCCCACCCCCGGAAACAAAGGAACCAAAACGTGATCATATATCAAGTAATTTCTCGCTAACAATCTCATAAAAGTACTCCTATGTTATTACAGTGTCTTGTTAAACATCCTTTAAAAGTTATTGCACTAGGGTTGTAGCTCAGTATGTAGAGTACTTGTCTAGCATGCCAGTACAGCATAAAGCCAGGTGTGGTGATAACCCCAGTACTAGGGGGAATGGAGACAGGATGATCAGAATTTAAAGGACATCATCAAATTGGTAGTGTGTTTGAGATCAGCTACTTGAGACTCTGTCTCAAAAAGGAAAATCCCAGGTAGGTTTTACAAAGACCTGAATTATGTTTTGATTATTTTCTATCTGTAGCAAATCTCACATGGAGCTAGTATTCAATGAATAAAAATTCTTTTTTGGTTTGGTTTGGTTTTTCAAGACAAGGTTTCTCTGTTTAACAGCTCTGGCTGTCCTGGAACTTGCTTTGTAGACTAGACTGGCCTTGAACTCACAGAAATTCTACCTCTGCCTCCCAAGTGCTGAGATTAAAGGCATGCTCCACCACCACCTAGCAATTTTTTTTAAGACAGGGTCTTGAGATCATCTAGCCCCAGCCTTTGGAGTACTAGAATTACAGTTGTGGACCACCAAGCCCATATAATGAATAATATGCAATAATTTTTTTGGATCATATCCTTAGCATTGGCTATTTGGCAAAGTTCTTTATTTTTTTTCTTGCTGTTTTAAATAGAATTTTGGTGTAGCCTTTTTACACACACACACACACACACACACACACACACACACACACACACACCTATTTTTTTTAAGACAGAATTTCTCTATGTAGCTCAGGCTGCCCTGGTACTTGCTCTATAGACCAGGCTGGTCTCCAACTCACAGACATTCTCTTGCCTCTGTCTCTGGAGTGCTGGGATTAAAGGCATATACCACCACTGCCCAGTTATATATTTTTAAATTTATACATATTTTAGCTATTTTTATAGATGATACTATAGTCATTTGGGGCCACAACATTGTGATGGAGAACATCCTATGCATTGGGGTATGTTTAGCAGCCTTCATTGTCTCCACTCATTAGATACCAGGAACACTGCCCAATTCATTCTGATAGTAACTGAAAATAAGTCTCTAGACATTGTCAAGTGTCCCTTGAGAAGAATAGTGGCCCCTAATTGAAATCACTGTACTAGTTTGATGAGTGAAGTGAAAGGTACCAATCACTGTTTTTTAATTTTAGACTTTAACCTGTTACTCACTGCTTCTGTTTACCCCCTATTTGCTCAGCCTTCTCTGAGAACTCGGGGTCTTCCATTGTCCTTGCCTTCCATTGCAGAATGCCTCTGGATTAGGGCCTTCAACACCAGGTGTTTCTTTTCTCATAATCCTGGAAGCCAGAATGCCTAGATCATATTCTGGCATAGTTTGTTTCTGGTATGGACTCGTTTTATTTCCTTGCATTCAGTCACCTTCTTACTGTGTCCTAACAAAACAAATAAAGCAAGCTCTGATTTCTCTTCATCTTCTTTTGAGACACTGTCTCACTATTTAGTCCAGGCTGGTTTTGATCTCAAGATCTTATTGGCACTGCCTGCAGTCTCATCATAATCTTATAGGGACACCTGCTCTACAAGATTGGCTCCTGTGCCTTTATGAAAAGATTTAATTTTTATCGCCTTTTCTGACGTCCTGTTTCCAAATACTGTCATTTTCCAGATTACGCCTTTAATATGAAGTTTTTGTGGTGCATAATTTAGTTCATAGTATTCTACCCTTGGTCCCTCAAAATTCATGTCCTTCTTACATAAAATTATTTTTTTCCATTTTAGCAGCTCCCGAAGTCTGAATTCATTCCAGAATCACCTTGAACATCTGATGCCCAAAATTTCTTCTAAATAGCATCTAAATCAGATTTGCATGAGACTTGTGTGATTCATTATGAGGCAAAATTCCTTTCCAACTCTGAACCTGTAGAACCAGACAAGCTATATGCTTCCCAAATACACCGGTGGAACAGGCATGGTAGAGAAAGAAGCAGGAAAGGAAGGAGGTAGCAGGTCCCAGGCAAGTCTCAAACCTGGCAAGGCTAATTCCATAAAAACCTTAAGGCTGATGTCTAGTGTTTGGCTTGATGCCCCACTTTGCATTACCCACATGACACTGCAAAGGCCCTGACCCTGAAACCCAGAGGGAAACCACCTAGTCCCTGGGCTTGTGGTAGGAGGGGCTGGGAGCATTGAGATTCTTTGAATTGCCTTCAGGGCAATTCTTTGCTTTTCTCGAAGATAAATTTATGTTCATTTTGGAGGATCTCTACAGTTTCATCATTTAGGTTCCAAGAAGTCTGTCACCATTCATTTTGTCCTGATTTCTGTATCCCTTGGAGTTCAAACTGGCAGTGTATTCACTAATTTGATGCCATGTCTATTCCTGCAGCTAAGATGGCTGATGAACATTGTGGGGAAATGTCTGTAGGCAGTGATTGTCCAGCACAGCTTTGGCATTCTTTTCACATCATTTCTATTTCCATGCCCCTCCTTTGCCCCTTTCCATCTTTAGGTCCATCCATCAATCCATCCATCCATTTTCCTTCTGTCCTTACAGTCCTCCATCTATCTGGGCATAGAACACTCTGGGGTTCACACTAGGTCTTGGGGGATAAGACTGCTTCATGATAGTGGGGACATCCAAAGACACTTGTTTCTGTAAAGACTCACAGCAGAGTAGAGAACCTTGGGATCAAGACTGCCTGGGCAGATGGTAAGGCAGCCTCTCCTTGGAAAAGGTAATATGGATACATACAAGGGTAGAATATTTTGAGATCAAGTCATTTTTGGAATTAGAGCACTGGGCTGTTGCTTTGGAGATACAGGGGGAAAAAGGCCTCCCTCCTTGTATTTCATTCTCTGTGATGGAAATGCTAGGTCATCTCTCAAAACCAGAGAAGCATGGACCTTTGACCTTCTTTGCTTTCTGGATCTCAAGATAACTGCTTAGTTCTTTCATGTTCCCTCTCCCACCATGAGGCAGACCTTGAGCACACAAGGTTTGTGCCAACAAAGGAACTCAGCATGCAGTTCTGATAAGCATTGTTCCAGTGATACAGGTGGCCAGCCAGTTGAGCTCATTAGCAGGTTCAGTTTACCTGACAGTTCCCTTTGATGATAATGCTGAACTCTTTTTGGACAAGCCCCAGAACCATACCCGCTGAGGGAAATAGGTTGAATATTATGTGCACAGCCAGGCTTGGTTGGTTGTGGCCTGATGCATGCCAGGTTGAAGGCTTGCTAGGTTGCCTGGAATTCTGCACATATTTCACTGTAGCTTTTAGAGAGGTTCAGTATGGATGCTAATGGCCTTCTGGATGCCATAGGGTCCAGAAGTTTTGCCAGAGTGCCTGTGGTATATGGTAGTGTATACTGGCTTGGTTCCACACTGCTGCTGAGTTGGAGGTAGTTGGTGTGATACAGAGTATTAATTACACTCAAAAGAGTGTAGCCTTTCAGCTTCTTTACAGTTCTAAATGGGAGTTTGCTATCAGGCCTCCTCAAAGAGCTGTTCATATGTCTGGCCTCCAGATGTTTTGAGTCAGATGTTGTTGCCCATTGTCCTGCTCTGAGGATTTAAAAGAGGACACCCCTCCCCCCAACAAAATACAGTTCATATGACTTGATTTTGAACAAAATGGCAGTCCCTGCATCAGTGTATTTGGAGAACAGAATCCTTTATTCTAGAGGATGTCTAATTCCAGCCTAGTAACACCTAGGCTGCTTCATTTATTCATTGTTTTGCACATCTGTGTGTTGGGCCTCTGCTGGGAATACTGGGGTACTGTCAAACAGGTACCAGCAACAATATTCCTGCCCCTTGGGAGATTAGAGCAGAGAAAAGCTTACCCTCCATGTCTTTCTGAAACACTTGGAAGGAAAGCCACCAGGGTGGGTGAAATGATGAGAAATGTTCAGAGGAAGCATAAGTGTCCCCTTTCATTAATTTTGCCACAGAATACAGTGGAGATGTTATTCACCACATCTGTGTCAGAGACCTAGTAATTGACTTCACAGTGGCATCAAACACCCTAGCCCCATCATCACTACTCTTGTTCCAGATCTAACTCAGGCCTTCCTTCTGGTTTTCTGTCATCCTTGCCAGATGACTCCCTCCTGCCCACACCTCCCCTCTCTGCTGTCCACTTTGCCAGGTTGGGGAATGGAGCTCTTTTGTGAAGTCAGTCTGCTGAGGACACATCCTGGTTCCCAGTACCCAATGGTTTCATGCCTCCTGCAGAGCTTGTCTTCTTTTATTTGTTTGTTTGTTTTCAAGACAGGGTTTCTCTTTGTAGTTTTGGTGCCTGCCCTGGATCTTGCTCTGCAGACCAGGCTGGCCTTGAACTCACAGAGATCCGCCTGGCTCTGCCCCCCAAGTGCTGGGATTAAAGGCGTGTGCCACCACCGCCCGGCCCAGCTTGTATTCTTTATCAGGGCACCCTAGGCTTTCTTCAGCAGCTTCCTTTCTAGCATAGATCCCCAGTCTACAGTGAAACTGACTTGTCAAGGCTCAAGTGTCCTCTCCTCTTCCTCTGCACTTTGTAGACGATACCTTGGTACCTACCTAGGTTAAAACCAGCCCTTCCACCTAGAGCTGGTGCTTGTTTACCCTCATGGCAATGCCCTAGGCAGTGAGCTTTGAGAATAGGCTTCTTGAAACTGGAGTTCCAAGACTAGCAGCATTGTAAGCATCCTGAGTAGGCACATTTTTCTAGGAAGATTAATGCTTGTCTCTAATTCTCAAAGAGATCCAGGTCCTAAAAAGAACCACCATCTCTGAGAGCTTATTATGCTGTACATCCATTCTTGGCATGCAGTTCTTACATCATAAAAATTTAACATTCCCCACCCCGTGCCTTTAAAGTTCAGAGATGCACCTGGCGATATAGGCAAAGATGCATTTATTTATTCATTTTTGTTTCTTTTGTTTCAAGACAGGGTTTCTCTGTGTAACAGCCCTGGCTGTCCTGGAACTCCCACTATAGACCAGGCTGGCCTTGAACTCACAGAAATCTGCCTGCCTCTGCTTCTGAGTGCTGGGATTAATGGTGTGTGCCACCACTGCCAGTCTCAAAGATGCATTTATAAACAGTGATATTCTCATGCCTAAACAAACAAGCTACATGACTGCTGACAATGTGCTTTTGCAGGGAAAGGTGATCAGTGCAGAAAAGGGTGAGTGATAAAATCCTTTTAACTTTTCCTCCTCGAAGTCTGGTGCAGGTTTCAACCAACACAAATGGAAGAACTCCATCATTACAGAATTTGAAAAGTTTACAATGAGATCCTAGTGCCCAAGGGACTGTGACAGTGCTGCCTTGGGATGTCTAGGGATAGCCAAGAACCATCCTGGGTCGCCTCCCCTGTGATGCCATTTCTAAAGAATGTTATTGTTCAGCCTCTTCCCTCTCCTTTGGCCACTGTGGTTTTCCTTTCCCATTTCGGCTGAATTCACTTCTTCCGTTGATTGTTACTATTTGTTTCTTTTTTCCCTAAATCCTTCCTTAAAAGCTCCCCTTTTAAATTTTAAACACTTCTTCCGGTTTCTTATCTTCAGGAGTAAATTAAGGGACACATTATTATAATATTGTATTATATTTTTAAGAGATTGGGTCAAAATCCATTGTAGCATTTGGAAGTATGAAAAATAAAATAAGCTGGCTAGTAACTTGCCTCATGCTTTCACCAAAGTAATCATCATTAGAAATCCTCTTGTATATCATGTAAGGAACTTCTTAAGAGAATAAGGCTGATAAAACAGCCACTGAAAAGCCGTGTGTGGGTGCATTCTGATTATTCTAAAGTGGTCTGGGAACCCTTCAATTTTGTTTAAAACGTGGTTGGTTCAGCATGCAGGCTTTGACTGCTCTCGTCTGTATCTCTTCTTAGTTTTGTGTCTGAGATCAGTGTCTACACAGGTGAAGTGGGTATGGAGCCCAGGGCTTCCTGTGGGCCAAACAAAGCTCTACCACCTCTCAAAATTGGTGTAATAATGAGAGAAAAGTTCTCTTGTCTGGCTAAACACAGTGCTGGCCTCAGCAGTCTGGCTGTAGAGATGGTTGCAAACCTGGTAGGGTCATAGTCGTAGGTGATTCCATGCATTGAGTGCTTTAGCATTTTTATGACTGGGCACATCTATGCATATATCTGAGTGTTCTGAATCTATTAATTCAGTCAACTTTGGATTAAACACATTTTTAAAAATTACATCTGGAGTGAGCATATACAGATCTCCCCCATTTATGCCCAGTAAACTATATAGTATAACAACTACTTACATAGCATTTACATTGCATTAGATATTGTAAGCCACCTAGAAATGATTTAAAGTAGAAAGGGCATGTGAGTAGGTTGTATACAAATACTCCATGTACCATTTTGTTGTGAGGGACTTGAGTACACAGGTATTTTGGTACCCACAGGGATCTTGAAACCAATCCCCTGTGGATACCAAGAATGAGTGTATAAATAACATCCTTAAAGTATTGCTTTTCAACTATTGTTACTAAAAGTAAGAGGACTATTTTACATCACATACACAAATGAAATACAAGCTTACAACACACTGCACCATACAACCCTTATGAAATGTTATATGCTCCAATAATTTTAATGATTTTGTGTGTGTGTGTGTGTGTGTGTGTGTGTGTGTACGTGTGTACGTGTACGTGTGTACATGTGCGCGTGGACTCAGGAACACACATGAGTGTACATGGCGGACGTGTGAGTGCAGGTGCCCCTGGAGCCTAGAATATGGCATTAGATCTCCTGAAGATGAAGTTATAGGCAGGTGTGAGCCACCCTATAACTTTGCTGGGCTGAGCAATAAACTTGGGTCCTCTCCAAGACCAGTATGTCCTCTTAATCACTGAGCCATCTCTCCATGGGGACCCACTCACTGTAGTTAATTGTTCCTTTGTGGGTTGTGACTATGATGTGAGAACCCTGATAGAGTTAAGATGCTGAATGAATACATTGAATCAGAAGTCATGGACTGAGATAATGTTTACAGATATTTTGGAGATATTCTGCGACTTGATTCATCAGAGAATTTACAAATCAAATAGCCGGAGCATATAACAGTTTAAAGAAAAAGAGATGACTATGAATTTAGCTTCCTCTGATGTTTCTTTTTCCCTCAAGTGTTTCATAGGAGTTGGAATCCTGAAATTGTTTCTAACCACTGCAAATTAAATATTCAATAGGAATCTCAATGTTTGTGTGTGTTTTGTAAAAAACGACTTTTAGTGAGGGTGTAGATTCCATTACATTCACCTTTTTTTGCGTGGTTTGCTGAATTTTATTTGATTTTTACAGCTGTGACCATTGTCACAACTGCATTTTAGAACATACACGTATTTCCCACTATCTCCATGTTGTTTTTCTTGCCTCTGTTTCCTTTTAGGAAAAGGTATGTTTCAGTAGCCTGATGTTCCTGAGTGTCATCATTTCTTCACCTTTCCTGATGAATGAAGTGCAATGCCTAGGTATCTCTCTAGGGGCCAACTTTCTTGCTCTGAGGCTCAGGAAAGAGGACTCATATGTGGCCTCCAGAGGGTACTAGGGGCTCCTCTGAACATTTATAGATAGGCCTGGGGCATGAGAGGAGCTTCAAGATGAGGGTGTAGAACTAATTTAGAGACTAACCTGTAGGACTTTCTCCTTCTCAGCAACTCTGTATATCTGCTCGTGAGTATATTCCCTTGAGACCAGCACCAACTAAACACAACACCAAACCTGCTGTAGATGACACCTATTGGGTGGCAGGCTGTGTTCAGCGTTGATCAAGTCAAGTCTGACTCATCTTATATATGCAATAGAGCACCTGCCAGGCATGCTCTACAATTCCACTGGGGTTGAGTCAGAGTTGGAGGAGATGCCAGTCTAGCCCTGAAGGCACCAATACTAGGGGAGATGTGACATGTAAATAGGCAGCTCATAGAATAGACCAAATACGAGGCCAGCCAAAGAAAGACACCTTGCTCAGGTACTGAGTCTAGACAGGAGGAATCTGTACCACAACTTGGAAAAGGCATAGGCATATGAACAGGAAGTGGGTGAGTAGGAACTGTGGTAAAGAAAAAGAATGATTCAAATTGGGAGACAGTGCTGTTGGGGAAACAGATGGACAAGTGGCCAAAAGGGAGCTAAGAGTTCTCTGCTTGTCATTTTATGATTTCTGAAACCTGGTTCTTTTATAATTCCTACTAGGGGCTTAAAGAGGATATCTTCTCTTTTCTAGTTAGACTTTTTTTAGGAGCCCCAGCATCAGCCAGATGGTTTTCTGCTGCCATCAGTCATAGAAAAAAAAATAACTGTAGAAGTTAGGTGACACCCTAGAGCTGAGGTCTCCAGAATAGTATGTATAAGCCATCTGAACCTGAACAGTTGCTTTTGGTGAGCTCAAAGGTGGGAAGAGCTCAGTGTGTAAAACACATGCTTGCTTTTAAAGAGTTCATACAAAAAAGAATGTAAAGTATCCCAGTTAGAGCTTTTATGGTCACTACATTTTAAAATGATGGTATTTTTCAGTGTATAAAGAATAAAATGTGGAGGCTGGAGAGATGGCTCAGAGGTTAAGAACACTGGCTGTTCTTCCAGAGGTCCTGAGTTCAATTACCAGCACCCACATGGTGGCACACAACCATCTGTAATGAGATCTGGCTGCCTCTTCTGGCCTGCAGGGATACCTGCGAACAGAACACTGTATACATAATAAATAAATAAATCTTTAAAAAAAAAGAAAAAAGAATAAAATGTTTGAGTATAGTGGGTTAAGTAAAATATGTCTTTACAATTAGTTGAACCTACTTTTTTTTTTAATTAAGTGTGTGGCTTTCACTGTGTCACAGTTATGCCCTAGGGAAATAATTTTTCCAACTAGGCTGAATTTTGCCTTTATTTCACTTCAGCTTTTATATCATTACAGCTTATGCATGGAGAGGGTAACAAAACGTTTTTATGTCATCTGAGGAATGTGAGCTTGATGGGCTTACTGAGAAATTCTTTTCCTTGCTCCTGCTGGGTGACTGTGATTGGATTGGTCGGGCCTCCTCTGGGTGTGGTTTCCTTTGGGTGGTACACTGGCAGGTTGGTCTGAGGTCAACTTGCTTTTAAACTATGTTCCACTCATACAATATTATGCTGCTAAATCAGAATAATAATGACATTCTTCTAGTTTTTACAGGAAAAAATAACACAGAAGGAAAATAAACCTTTATGGAGTGTGTAGTAAGTTCCAGAAGCCTTGATATGGGTTTCTGTCTTTCTGCTCCATCACCCCCACCCTAGAAAAGAGGAAGAAACTGAGGTAGAATGAGATCAAGTCATTTATCTAGGCTCAACAACATTATTATATAGTTGTTCACCTTTAATGTTTTAAAGAGTTAGCATTGTCTATGCTTGTGATTCAATAAAATATATATTGAGGGACTTTACATTCAGCCACTCATCAGTTGATGACATGTCTCAGATCTTCTCACTTCCATCATACTAGTGCCTGAACATATTTGAAAACTAGTTAAATAAGATGGCTGTGGGAGCTGAGCCTGGGAAGTTTGGACCTTTTCCTACATGCCTCCTCTACTGATTTGTCTTAGGACAGTTTATTCTTTGCTGGAGGATAGAACATCTTGCCCAGATCTTGCCTCTAGATTGTCTTCTCTTGGTACTTCCTTTCTTGTGGACAGGACTGCATTCAGGAAGTCATATAATGTGTCTGAAGTTGGCTTAGTAGAGAATCAAAACAAAAGGATACAGGAAGTCTTCACTGATATTTCACCTGGCTCTGGTAACCTTTCTTCCCACTATGGAACACATCAACTTAAAAACAGAGATGTCTAAGGAGTGACTGATCCTGGACTCTGGAGTCTCACTTTTCTTAGCATCTGGGTCTTTTGATCTCAATTGCTAATTTTTTCTTGAGTCTTCTAGTAGGCTGTTTTCTGTCCCACTCCCCACCCCCATGGTTTGGTTTTCTGAAATCAGCTGGGTTAATTGCTCAAACACTCCACATTGTTTTGCTGGGGGCTCCAGCTTAGAAAGATGAGTCCCAAGGAACAGCATCCCTTCATTCAAGAAATTCATGAACTAATAGAGAAGGAAGGTAATGCCTATATTAACAAGTGATCTTTCTTAGTCATCTAACTATCTAGCAAACAACCCCAGAATTTCAGTTGCTTAACAACATAGAAATTTCTTGCTCATGTTAGCTCAGTATGAATGGTGAAGGATTTTCCAAGCCTGTGATCCACCCAGTCATCCCTGGACCCAGGCTTCTTCCATGGTGTGGCTCACTGATCCTTTGGGCATTTGCTGCCATCTACCTACTCCTTTGCTTTTAGCCAACAGAAAAAGGGAGAGAGATGATGGCATGGGGATCCTGACAGAAGCTTATGGGACAGGCCAAGAAGCAATATACATGAATTCACCTCATATTTCTTTGATTAAAGCCCAGCCATGTAACCCTACCCAAGCAAGAGAGGCGGGGAAATATGGCTTTTCTATGAACTCAAGAAACACATATCATAGTTTCTTTTCCATTATTTTGAGTAGCAAGTACTCAGATACTCACAGCCTTTAAATATTAGCTCAATTGATGGAGCAGTACCACTTTATTGACTGTTGAAAAAAGCACTTGGCACACTTCTTAATGGGATTTTGTGACATGAGTGATACTGCTGCTAGGCTATAACACTGACCTTCAAACTTAGGTGAGTGGGCTGTGACTATATTGCTGCACTGGGGAAATCTGCACCCTACAGAACATGACACTGTGTGGCTTTGCAGGTAGGAGGTGCAGCAAAACATACTAATTCCTAATGGGAAATGCTCCTGGGAGGGATATGGTCATTTAGAAGAATCTCAGTATGTCTCACCTACTTGAAGGCTTATAGACTAGTGTCACAGCTTCTTGCCACCAAAACAGTGAAATATATCTAATGATGTGCCCTTTGTTTGTCAGAAGCCATTTAGGCTGGGGGGCTCTTGCAAATGTGCTAGTGAATTGTTTGTGCAGAGGAGCATGCTGCATCCAATTATCTGTTCTCATTTGTTTTTACTGGCCATTGTCATTTATGAAAAGCTGTGCACAGCTCTTTACCCTGAGGGAAGATCCAGGAGCCATTTGCTCTTCAGATTAGTCCATGAGTTTATCCACATACCCTGACAGTTTTGTGTTAGTGACAATGCAAAGATTAGCTAATGTTTACTTTTAAAAATTCTTATTCTCAAGAAGACTTCATCTTTTTATGCAGGATTCACAATTTTTATTTAGGAATGATCAGTTCTAAGGATCTGTAACTGATTGGGACCCTCACATCTCATTAAGGCATTGCATGTCAGTTGCAATGGTTAGACTGAATTCTGAGTAATATTACCCTAAATTCTAGAGTTGGAACTTGATAATACGTGCCAGTTCCATTTTTATACATATTCTAAATAAGCATTTGAGGCTAAAACATGCATTTAAACGAGTATTACAAATGGCTTTTCAGAACTAACATGGCAGGTTTTGACATAGTACCTGCTATTTACAACTGATAGATGGGGATGGCAAGACGTCTCAGCAGGTAAGGGTATATGCCATCAATTCTGACAAACTTAGTTTGATCTGCCAAGTCCCACATGGTGGAAGGGGAGAACTCCTATAAACTGTCCTCTGACCTCCATGCATTCCCTGTGACACATGTATGCCCACATACGTATGTGCACAAACACAATAAATAAATGTAATAAAAATTGGCAGATGTACAAAGAATCTAAAGAAGCACTGCAACGCTGGGAGGTGGTGGCACACACCTTTAATCCCAGCACTAGGGAGGCAGAGCCAGGCGGATCTCTGTGAGTTCGAGGCCAGCCTGGTCTACAGAGCAAGATCCAGGACAGGCACCAAAAACTACACAGAGAAACCCCGTCTCGATAAACAAAAAAAAAAAAGAAGAAGAAGAAGAAGAAGAAGAAGAAGAAGAAGAAGAAGAAGAAGAAGAAGAAGCAGCAGAAGCAGCAGCAGCAGCAGCACTGCAGCTTCATTTTGGGAGCAAGCAATGTCCCCAGGAATCTGCTGCTTGCTTCTTGCTGATGAGTGAGAACCTTGGCTCTGGAGTATAAATGTTAGCCATCAAAAACTTGGAGAAACAACTAGAACAGCACACACAGTTGAATTCACCACATAAGTAACCACAAATAGACTGTGTCCAAGTTCCGGTGGACTTCGAAATATATTGAGAGCCAGGCATCTTAGAAAAGGTGAAGGAAGTCATTATAATTTCTTGAGGATTGGTTTGGCACTGAAATTGAGATTAATGGTGTCCTCTCTGAATAGCATATTAAAAACAAGCATGCGTTGGAAATATAAAGATGACTTTGTTCCAGAAGACTGGAAAGTGTAGTTCAAGGGCAAGGGATTACTCTGGCCTCTTGATAACAAAAATGTGTATAGAATCAGTGCTTTGCTCTCTATCCCCACTTCCTGCTACTGGCTTCTACTTTTCTATAATTTGATATGGTTAGTGTGGAATGGGCTAGTCCCTTGAGCCCAGCCTGGCTGGAAAGGAGAGTATAGGCTTCTAGGCTCACCCCTTCAGGCTCTGCTGTGTTCCTAGTTGCTGCCTTGTACTGGGCAGAGAAATGGCTGTGAAGACATCCATGTCCTAATACCTGTAGCCTGTGAGTATATTGTTTTATGTGGCCAAAGGGACTTTAAAAATGTGACTCAGTGAGGGATATTTTGATGGGAAGATTGTCCTGGTGAAACCTATGTCATAACAAAGTTCTTTCTAAATGGAAAAGAAAAGCAGAAAAGAGAGCTGGCCTTCCTAGCAGTGTTTCTTTGAAAATAGGAGTAGGGGGCCATAAGCTACAGCTCCAGGAGCTGGAAAAGGCAAGGCAGCAGTGCCCCCTCCCCTGCCCAGGTGTGTCCAATCTGTGGCTTTGTAGACTACATATGGCTGAAGATAGCTATGAATGCAGCCCAATGCAAAATGATAGACTTAGGACATTATGAGACTTTTATGTTTTATTTATTCAGTCTTGTAATTTGATTGCATTGTTTGTGAGCTTGAACTTTGTAGATGACAATTGCAGTATCAAAAGGCTCGACATGCTCTGAAGACTTCAAAAAGTAAAGCAGGCCTGTGTGACCATGTTAGGTGTCTTCAGACCTCTGAGAATGGTCAGAGAACAATGAGCCAACCAGCTGAGGCTGAGCCCTTCTGAACTGTGAGAGAAGAAACGTGACTGTTTGAAACCACCACTTTGGGTGTAGCAAAAAGAAAGCAATCCAGTCTGAAGCAAATGCTGGTGCAGTGAGATGGCCGGAAGGGGACTAAATGCCTGCTGGTCTTCACGCTGCCACCAAAGAGGCCACAGTCAGCTAACATGACCCCATGAGGTTCATCTGGTTATCCTCAGTGTAAATATTAAGAAACATGGGCTAGGATATAGCTGAGTAGCTTTGCCTGGCAGGTTTTAGGCTCTAGGTTCAGTAGCTCATATTGGAGAAGGGGGGAGAGTTAGGAAATTGAGGCTTGGGGCAAAATGGAGTGACTCACTCAAGGTTTAATTCATGACAGTACACAGTCCTTTTTGAGCTGGCATTTAGACAGCCCAGCAGGATGTGACAGACAAAGCAAAAAGAAATCAGAGTCTGGGCTTCCACCACTCTCTCAGTTCATACTGCCCTGCTCTTTAAGAGTGGCCAGCAGAACATATTCTCTCTACTTAGCAGAGGCCAAGAAATATGATTTGCTCAGGGGAGAATCTGCAATGGCAAGATTTCTGGGTGACAGCTCAGGACAAAGAATACGGTTCCTGTTTTTAGTTTCTCCTCTAATCTTCATTTCCCACATTCTGCAAATGCTGTTCAGCTCATGCCACTGTTGGGCCTTCTTGCCTGTTCCCTCAGGGCGAAGCATGCTCAGGCCAGATGGATTTATTCTGAGCTCTGGAGTACATGTATTAAAAATATCTCCAGAGGGTGCTGAAAGACTTTACTTCTTTGGCTGGTGGGAACCTAAGGTTATGGCTAAGCCCTTTGGCAGTATGTAACAAACTGTTTAATATAAGTACATGTTCGTTATTTATCATAAACAGCACACCATTGGGCCAGGCCTTAACAGTATTCTGTAGAAGCCAGGTGAATAAATTGTGGTCTGCTGCATAAAATAAAAGATTCCAGATTTCAGAAAATAATGTTAAGAGAACTAAAAGACATAAATATTAAAACTTAAAAACATCATCTTATGAAATTGTATGTAGTATGATATTATATGTGTGAAAGGTAGAAAAAATAGGGAAGGGGAACAAGGTAATATGTGAATCTAGGGCTTCTGGATCATTTGTGATTTTGTTCCTGGTCTTTAAATTTTACTATCTGGTTTTATGTACTGAATTTAAGATAAAGGGTAGAAAAACTTCCCAAAGCCCAATATTACCCCACCATATAGATAGACCATGTTTTATCTATTCATTAGTTGAGGTCTGTTAGTTATTTCCATCTTTGTGCTATTAAAAATAAATGTTTTTGCCCGGGCTGTGTTGGTGCATGCTTTTAATCCCAGGCAGAGGCAGACAAATCTCTGTGAGATTGAGGCCTGGTCTACAAAGCAAGTTCCAGGACAGTCTGGGCTGTTAAACAGAGAAACCCTGTCTCAAAAAAACCAAAAAAAAAGGAAGGAAGGAAGGAAAGAAGGAAGGAAGGAAGGAAGGAAGGAAGGAAGGAAGGAAGAAAGAAAGAAAGAAAGAAAGAAAGAAAGAAAGAAAGAAAGAAAGAATTAAATGTTACAAAGTTAAGTGAAAACGGTAAGCGAAATTTGTATGTAGTGTGTGATCGTGACTATGTCTATGAATAGACTTTAAGTATCTTTTCTAAACTTTCTATAGTGGAAACCAAAGTATCCCCTTGTCTGTGCATGAGAACTGTGGGTGGAGTAGGTGGGAATAGTCTAGCATCCTGTTTTGGAGGAGGTGAAAATTGAAGAGACTTGACAGGCTCTCTGTGAGTAAAGATGGAACCTTGGGAAATAGTATGCTGTCTGCTAGACTTGATCCCTTCTTCCTCCCCTTCTCAGACATACTGACTCCTAGTTGATGTCCTTTGCCTGTTCGTGGCCTTACCCAGACACCAGCAATTGCCCTGCTGGGTAGTTAAATAGGAGGCTTTTAACTTTTTTCAGTGGGAAAAAAGCTCTTCAAAGTTAAAGCCTTAACCATGCTTTTGTAAGAAGACAAAATTGAATTGCTTATTTATTTGCTCAAAGAGCATTATCTAATCTTTTTCCAT